>CM076575.1:43419342-43530974 GCA_034641835.2 Pinus albicaulis | reverse complement strand
ATCTGGTAGTCAGAGGAACCAGAAATGGACGAGGGTGTGGCTGCATGGTCGGCTCTGGGGCTGGCAGGCCACGAACCTCTGAGGGAAAGGATCGCGGAACACACCGCGGGTAGTGGCCACATTAGGAGGAGCGTGAGGGGAGGCGTGTTGTCCGCGCAATGTGGCTTGAGACTCACAGACAGACTGCCGCATCCGGGGTAAGAGAGGACAATCGTGAGTGTAGTGACCGTAATCACTGCAACACGAACAGGGCTTGTTTGTGCGAAGCGGCCTGTCCGGCCTGGGCGGGATGCCCCGAGGCTGGTTGCTAGTGTTAGGGTCCATACCAGAATTGGGTCCTCGGTTACCGGGGGCAGACGGGTTCTGGTTGCCTCTCCGCCTTCTTTGAGAAGAAGGGGGAATAAACGCACCCTGCTGTGCAAATACTTGCCCTGGAGGGGGTTGTAAGGGCTGTTGCAGGTGATGAGGAGGCAAGGGAGGCGGAAGCGCATATGCTGGAGGAGTTGGCGCACCAGGCTGCGGATAAAAGTAAGGGTTGGGTTGGGCAGCATTGAGGTAAGCAGGAGGTTGGGCAAAAGGAGGAGGCATGCCGTATCCTGGATACATGTTGCCGGGAGGGGGCAGAGTGCTAGAGGTGCTGGCCCCTCCCCGAGGGAGGCCATGGCTCATAGGAGGGTGAGCAGAGGGGTGGGAAAGAGATCCAACAATACCGTCGGCGGAATGAGATGCCCCCGGGGCGTTAGCGCCACCGGGCCGGGGGATGTCAGGAAGAATGGTATAAACATAACCAGATTGAGCATAGATCAGGTCATACTTTAAAGCTATTTGGAGGGCGGCTTCTTCAGATTGAGGAAAGTGAGAGGCGACATCTTTGCCGATGGGAGACGGGAGGGTGCGAAGGAACCAGTCCATGTAAATCCGATCTTCAAAGGGAGGGGCTCGACATAAGCTCCGTCTTCGTCGCCATTCCTGAACATGGGCAGAAAGGCGTGTGGAAGAGGATTGCTTAAATGAAGTCAAGAGCTCCGTACCAGTGTCGTATCGGAGAGGGAGCTGGAAGTACGAAAAGAAGGCTTGGGCAAGAGTCTCGAACGTGGTATGGGAGGAAGTGGCCTGCTCGACATACCATTTAGAAGCTTCGCCGGTAAGCGTGCGTTGGAACAAACGAAGACGGATGGAGTCATCGGTAATGGAGTTGGAGGAACACCACATGTGGAAAGACCTGACGTGATTGGTTGGGTCTTCGCCATTAAGGCCCTCGAACTTAGGGATATCAGAGGGTAACTTGGTAGGCATAGTGGGCCAGGTAGTATTATGGTGAATGGGGTCATTAATCAACTGATGGAAATCGGGGAGGCTGAGGCCTGCAATGTACGGCAGCACAGGGGTGGCCGGAGTAGTGGTTGTGACGGTTCCGCTAGAAGTAGGGCCGGCATTGGGGCCGGGAGAACCGCTAGCATTAGGCCCTGATCCGGACATGGTGAAGGTAAAAGGGGGAGAACCGAAGGAGAAGGGGGACCCGATGAATCAGGAGAGGAGTCGGAGTGCGGACTTGAAGGTGGACTGGCTCGACGACGACGGTGCGGAGCAGGTCGATCAACCGGAAACTGAGGATGAAGGCCAAGAAGTCTCCGGGAAAGGCGCCTTGGGGGCGCAATGATGACAGGAAGAAGGAAACCGACAAGGGCAGAAAGGGACAGAATCAAGAAGGTCAAGGGTAGATAAGGTGCAGTGACAATCGATTTTAGAGTCTTTGCCAGGCGGTGTAAACCAAGCGCTTCTTCACTTAGGGTCAGTGTGTGGTGTGCGTTAATTTTAATTTTTAAACCCTTTCCGTTGTTGAGAGCAAAAAAGTGTGCAACGTAGCTGAAAATAAACCTACAGAGAACAGAATAAAAATGCTGAAATAACAGAAAAATAACAGATACATATGCATCTATCAAACCCAAGAAAGTGGGTCTCTCAAAACTATGCTGAAAAGAAAGGGAAAAACTATGGAAACACACACAAAGGAAGCTCAACAGATCTAGGGTCAAAGGGGACAGAGATCCAGAGGATAAAGCTGCAGATAAGGGGTGCAGATCACAGCCAAGAGACAGAGGCAAGGTGGCTGGAAAAAGGGAAATCAGCAAAAAACCGGGGGGGGGCAAGGTAGAGGCCTTTAGAGGAGGTCCAAACAAAACGACAAGAGGTGATTTGAAAGGAAAAGAGGCTGACTTCAAAGGATTTGGAAGTGAGGTCACAGATCCGGAAAAAGAGGGGGCTGAAGCTCTGAAACCGACGGCTGAAACAGCTGAAACTCTTCCACAAAAAGTGGAGGGTACTAAAGCCCTAAGGGGCTGGGTTCCCACTTAGATGAGTGTACCGCATCAGATTCGGTCAAGGCGGGGCCGAGACGTAGGCCGGAAAACCTCGCAGGCCGGCAAGGGACATCCTTAAAAATTGGCGGTGGGAACCAAGAAAAGGGCGTGTCGCAAGCTCGACCTCCGATCCGGCGAGGCCGTGTGAAATGTGCCAGGCAGTGCGTCCTGTGTCGCAAAGCGGGCTGTGCAGCACTTCTGCTTCCGGCTATTTCTATGCATATTTTCTAAAAATCGAAGGCTCAAAAGCATTGGTGTCGCTACCTCGCGCAATAGAGGAACCACACACGGGTTGTAGAAATTTTAAGTTTTTGTGGTTTTATGAGAAAACACATGAAAAGAGAAAAACTAAGCAGCTAAAAAAGAAGCCCTAGGGCCTGAAGTAGCTGGATATGCAGGAATATGAAAAACGACAGCGGTCGTAATTTAAAACCCGTGTGGAGTCGCCATTTGTTAGTATGAATTCTTCGTCGAAGCGTACGAAAAAAAACCACTTTAGCTACGCATAACTAATAGCCCTAACAACAATAATGGCTGCAAAACATCTTCAGATCTGCAATTAGTAGTTAAAGTGCTGCAACAAACAGATCTATAAATGGAAAGATATTAAGCAATAAAGTAAAGAGTTTGCTCCATGCATCCAACAGACAAGACAAGAACACGATTTTTTGAATGAATTTTTATATTACAGGGCACCTGGGAGGAAACAAGAAGGTGTATCCAGATCTCCTCAATGGGAAGGGTTCTTTGTAGTCCTCAGCACTTCAGATCTAAGCTTTCTCTCTCTTGTAGATGTGAAAAACCCAATGTAGAAGGTAGAGCTCAATGGGAGCAAAATGACAGAAATGAGACCAAGTGTATAGATCCAGAGTGATCTAATAGGCAACAAAAGGTGAAGAATGATGGGGAAAACCCTCCTATTTATAACAAAATATTGGGTCATTCTAGATCTTGGTGCATGATTAAAATAATGTTAATCATATCTAGATCCACCTCTATGGAATATTTTATTATTATTTGTTGGAGGGAAAGGGTGTTTGACTTGGGTCAAATCCCTTGATTAGTGAAGAATAAATAAATAAATGATTGATTTATCTTTTTAAGGAAGTGGTTGGGATATAATCAAATAAATAATGATTTATTTAATTAATGGTGGTTGATTTGGTCATATTTAACAAGGAATATTATTAAATAATTATTCCTAGAAAATAATAAGATAACTATGGGTTTATCTCATTAATTTCTTTGTTTTTGGGTTAAACATGACTGGGAATAATAATTAAATTATGGTTTAATTAATTATTCCTTTGGGGGTTTCCTAATTAATCATAGTGAAAGCAGTTTTACTTGGGGTAAAACTGGTCTTACATGGTGTACTTGGGTCCATCTAATGATGAAAAGTTAGATGACCAAAAAAGGTGTAACATTTAGGATTAATCAAAGACCTCTATGTAAACTTAGCACAAATTATAGCCAAGTGTTTAGTAATGGATATTGTTGTGGCTGATGTACCCCCAAAATATGGTATGTTGTTATCAAGATCTTGGGGAGCTAAGTTACAAGGAACAATGCAGATGGACATGACATATGCAACCATCCCTGTTTTTAATCAAACTAGAAGACTTTACAAGGAATCTCATATGCAATACATGGTTACTAGCCAAGAGAGACCACAAAACTCTCCCCTTTATTCTGTAAATACAGGCCTTGACTCATTTATCCTTTTCAATGATGAAACATTTAGTGAACAAGTGACCTTAACTGAATTAATGGCAGATAGAGAGTAGGAGGAAGACAACATAGAATTGTCAAAACAGCTTGCTTAACCCGAAAACTACAGCAAACAAAACACAGGTCTAGAGCTACAACTCATTCATCCATTGCTTTTAAACCTTGAGAGTCAAGAAAGCGGTCCTCAACACAATGAAAAACCTGAGGAATCAAAACGAATTCAACGAAGTGCTGATCTTCAAAAAAAATCCAAAAGCGCACTAGATGAAGAGGATAGTAACCAAACTAGTGAATCTGAAACTAGTCCTTTGTTGAGTGTTGAGATTACAACAAGATGATGAGCTTAGTGGAAAGAAGTCGCCTTCACTAAGTGGGCCCGCAGGCTATTTTTGGCGCAAAGTCTATTTTTAGACATGTCGATCATATTCTATGAGTTGCAGGATGCTATTTGTGGATGGTTGGTCAAGTTGGAAAAATAGATGGACTTCTATTTTTAGACATATTGGGCGGAATCTATTTTTAGATTGCCAGCCTAAAAATAGATATGTCGAATATTATTAGCTCTTAATAATATTTGGACTATAAACATTATCTTATTCTCCTGGAGCACTTCAGTTAAGTGCACAGATGTGGCACAGGAGCTGACAGAAGGAATTACGCTATTCCTGAGGGTTAAGTGGAGCTATTGCATGGATACTCCAGTTAGAACTCATGTGACAGAGTTTGGTGGAGTTGATGATATAATTAGTGAGAGTGGTGTGAATTAATTATTAATTAATTCACTAATTATAAACTCATTAATCAACTAAAGAATGCATCGCTTAACTTCAGTGCATGGACAGTTACAGTGGAGACCAGTGCAGAAATAGGTGAAAGAGCAGGTTAACTATCAGTTGTGACTATACAGTTGCTATTTTCAACACACAGATAGGTGGAGAAGCCCATGAGGATTGCGTAGTACAAGCCAAGTGGTTTATCTATTTAATGAATCCATCCCATAGCATTGATTACGCAATAGAGGCTGGCAATCAAGTGGAAAAAGATTGGAGCATGTGTTTTGCTAGATCTAGCTTGATAGTGTGTAGCAATTGAGGGTGTGCATGAGAGCTTGTGAGGAGATTTTGTACTATGATTGTTACATGATCTCCATGACATATAATATACAGATAGTTGGGGTTTTCAGCTTTAAGCTTTCCCATTAAATACTGTGTTCATATATGTGATTGTTTGTGGTTTTAATGTATGCATGCAATTGATTTTATTTCCGCATGTGATGATCAATGGTAGAAGAGATTCTGTATTATGCATGAAGCTAAAATAGTGTGTGACCAGGAGAATCTCGGTGAATAATATATCAGTTATTCAAATTTATACATGGTATCAGAGCAGTATTGATCATTGGAGCAATTGCAAAACATTGAAGCGGTTGAGTTTTGTGCTGGTGGAATTCGAATTTGCAACAGTGTTTTCTTGGTGTCGAAGTTGAGATGTCTTTCAACGGATTGCGATTGGAGTATGCCCTTGAGGGTAGCTCGAATTATATTTCATGGAAGGATATGATGGAGGCGGTGTTGGATGACAATGGGTTGAAGGAGTTCATAGATGCAGAAATTCCAAAGCCTACTTCTAGTGATGCTGCCATACTTGACGCATGCGCGAAGTGTGGAAGAGCAACAAAGTGTTGGTGATCTCCGTTGGAAGGTGTGAAGGATCGCAAGGTGTCCAGGAGCTTCATGGGTGCTTCATTTCGGCGTGGAAAGCGTTGACAGACTTATTCCAAAGAAAGAGCGACCAGAGGAAGTTGGCGCTCAAGGATAAACTCAGAAACATAAAAATGGAGAAAGGCGACAGTATGCCCAAGTACCTCACGAAGTTCATCCAATGCAGGGATGAGTTGGGAAGTGTGGGGGTTACTGTTGATGATGAGGACTTGGTGAGCTTGGCTCTCCTTGGGCTTCCGAAGAGTTGGCACTCCTATCAGGACTCTGTCAATGGTCGGGAGAAATTGCCAGGATGGGAGCGACTTTGGTCGGATCTTGTGCAAGAGGAGATAAGGCGGAGTACCAGGGACGGATCTTCATCAAAGAAATCTGATGAAGAGAATTGCGCTTTGGATGCCAAAGCAAAGAAGGGGAAGAGCAAGAAAGCTTCTCAATCCGGTGTGAAAGGCAAGAAGCAGGACATGTCCAAGGTGAAGTGCTTTCACTGTCACCAACATGGACATTATGCCACAAATTGTTCGTAGAAGAAGAAAAATAAGCAGGCTGCTGGATCTGCAGTTGGAGAGGCCTTAGCCTTGCAGTTTGAGTTCTATTTTTCGTTGATCGCATGCTCAGTCTCAAGTGTGGTGGGATCAGTGTGGTTTCTGGACAGTGGTGCATCTTTTCACATGACAGGAGATCGAGATTTGTTTACTGATCTGGATGAGAAAGATCTTGGAGTGCACATCGAGATGGGCGATGATGGTAGATATAGTGCGACTAGTATCGATACCATTTCCTTTAAGAGGGAGTCTAGGAAACCCTTCATATTAAAGGAAGTTAAGGATGGTTCTGTGATTTGAGCAGAATCTGTCTCAGCATAGTTGTTAGAAGACATGGATACAGGATAAGCGTCTTTAGCGAGGGAAAGGCTTTCCAAGGGTGGTTGCAACCGCAGGACTCCTGGGAGATAGGGTTCAGTTAAGAACTCAGACGACCAGTGGTGTGTGAGATGGCTAAAAAATACCTATGTGCAAGGCAGAAGGAGTGGTGAGGTTGAGATGATGGCAGCGGTGCAACTGTGAGATTGGGCCACCTTCACCATGGAGTTTTTGGAAGATACCGTTGTTGCATTTCTCATCGGGTTTCCAGCACCCTTGCAAGTACGATCAAAGGCAAGGGATGTATTTTGGGAAAATTTGTGAAAGCCACCTTTCACGAGAAGGATAGTCGCGCCACGACGATCCTTGAGAGAATTCACACAGACGTGTGTGGACCTTTCTCAGTAGCTTCGACAGCAAAGCATAGGTATTATGTGATATTTGTTAATGATTTTTCTCGTAAGTGTTGGATCTTCTTCATGCAGAAGAAGAGCGAGACATACTCAAAGTTCTGTGAGTTCAAGGCACTGGTTGAGAAAGAATCGGGGAAGCAGGTGAAGGCTCTTAGGAGCGACAATGGTGGTGAATTCATCTCTAGCGAATTCAAGGACTTTTGCAGCGCAGAAGGAATTCGAAGAGAGTTCATAGCACCTCATAACCCATAGCAGAACGGGGTTTCTGAGCGGAAGAACAGAACGATCGTCGGTGCTGCACGGGCGATGTTGCATGATCAGGGCCTACCCATTCACTTGTGGGCGGAGGCATGCAATACTGCAGTATATGTGCAGAACCGTTGTCCTCACAGGATACTTGGCATGAGTACACTCGAGGAGGCATTTTCTGGTAAGAGGCCTGATATTTCCCATTTGAGGATTTTTGGTTCACCTGTTTACATTCATGTGACGAAGGATGCCAGGAAGAAGCTAGAGCCGACCGCAGAGGTTGGGATATTTGTGGGGTACACTGATACGCCCCACAACTATCGTGTGTATTTTCCAGACAGTCGCAAGACTGTTGTGCGACGGGATATCAAATTTCAGGAGGAGAAAGCCATCAAGTGTTCGCTTGAGAGGGAGCCACACTTGCATGCAGAGGAGGAGCTATTATCTCAAGATGAGTCTCGGTGATGTGGACTGTGCCACAAGATGAGGGTTCATGGAGGAAGAGACCACCAAGCAGCGCCACCACTGTGAGGGGAAGGGCTAACACCACAGAGCCGAGCGATCGTCTGGAAGATGTGCAGGCTGCTGTAGGAGACCCTACATCACACAGACAGAGTATGGGATCACCGGACCGGTACACTGGATACATGGCTCTTGTGAGAAAATGTGTCGTGATAGAGCCATCCTCTTTCGAGGAAGCTGTGGAGGACCCCGCATGGGTAGATGCCATGGTGGAAGAGTATGATTCGATTGTCAGAAACAGTGCATGGGAGATTGTCCCCAGGCCGGAGGGGAAATCAGTGGTGGGTTCGAGATGGATCTACAAAGTGAAGCAGGCAGCTGACGAGAGTGTGGAGAAGCATGTTGCAAGATTTATGCTCCGAGGCTTTTACAGATTGAGGACTGGATTATGTGAGTGAGACCTTGCACCCGTTTGGTGTATTCTTCCATGGCGGTGGTGGATTCTTGCCTTCACCAGATGGGGTGGCACATTCATCGATGGATGTGAAGACCGCGTTCCTCAATGGGGGTGATTGAGGAGGAGGTGTATATAGAGAAACCCGAAGGTTTCTAGAGCTCTAGCCGAGTCGCATGTGTACAACAAGAGCGCCGTATGGGTTGAAACAAGCACCGTGTGCTTGGTACACATGGATAGACAATTATTTCATTGGACTTGGATTCTCCAAGAGTGAGACAGATCCTAACCTATACTAGATTGTGGTGGAGGGTAAGTTGCTGATCATTGTACTTTATGTAGATGATTTGATTTTGACAGGTGATGAACTGTTGATACACTCATGCAAGGTTGATCTTGCAAAGGAGTTTGAGATGAAGGACTTGGGCCTCCTTCATTATTTCATGGGATTGGAAATTTGGCAGCGCAGTGATGGACTGTTTGTTTCTCAGGGTAAGTATGCCCGGGAGATACTGGAGAAGTTCAACATGCATGGCTGCAAGCCTGTTGATACTCCTCTTCCTGGTGGATGGAGGAAGGAGGATGCTACTTCGACGGAGGTAGTGGATGCCACTGTTTATCGACAGTTGGTGGGGTCGCTTATGTATCTGGTCAATACACGACCCGACATATGCTATGCAGTTAACCAACTTTCACAAGCTATGGTTAAGCCTACCAAGCTCTTTTGGAAGGCGGGGAAGCATGGCTGAGATATCTCGAGGCAAATCGGGGTTTGGATCATGGTACAGGAGGATGAGTTGGAGTGCGCATGGCTTCGCGCGTATTGGTATCATCATATCAGAGATTGTGTGCAGCGGAAGATCATGTTACTTTCATACATTCCTACGGAGGATCAGGATGTTGATATCTTGACGAAGGTGCTCACCAGGAGCAAATTCGAATACCACAGGGGCAGGAGAGGGGTTGCAGATAATTCTTATCTTGTTGAGAGGGAGTGTTGAGATTGCAACAAGATGATGAGCTTAGTGGAAAGAAGTCGCCTTCACTAAGTGGGCCCGCAGGCTATTTTTGGCGCAAAGTCTATTTTTAGACTATGTCTATTTTTAGACATATGGATCATGTTCTATGAGTTGCAGAATGCTATTTGTGGATGGTTGGTCAAGTTGGAAAAAATAGATGGACTTCTATTTTTAGACATACTGGGCGGAATCTATTTTTAGATTGCCAGTCTAAAAATAGATATGTCGAATATTATTAGCTCTTAACAATATTTAGACTCTAAACATTATCTTATTCTCTTGGAGCACTTCAGTTAAGTGCACAGATGTGGCACAGGAGCTGACAGAAGGAATTACGCTATTCCTGAGGGTTAAGTGGAGCTATTGCATGGATAATTCCGCGCTTAGAACTCATGTGATGAAATTGGGTGGAGTCGATCGATACAATTGAAGGAGAGGAAAGAATTAATTATTAATTAATCTACCACTATAAACTCATTAATCAACTAAAGAATGCATCGCTAACTTCGGGGCATGGACAGCTTCATGATACCATGGTGTGAATAGTGAAAAGAGTTATGTTAACCATCAGCTTGTGACTACATAGTCATATTTTAACACACAGATGGTAATCGAGAAGCCTAGTGAGATTGCGCAACATGTTTCGTGTGGTTTATGTTATTTAATGATCTAAATCTATCCCATAACATCGATAGTAACAGACAATGTGGCTATAAAGTGGCAAAATATTGGAGCATGGGTTTTGCTAGATCTAGCTTGATAGTGTGTAGCAATTGGAGGTGGTGCTGAGAGTTTGTGAGGAGCTTTGTACTATGATTGTTACATGATCTCCATGACATATAATATACAGATAGTTTGGGTTTTCAGCTTTAAGCTTTGCCATTAAATACTGTGTTCATATGTGTGATTGTTTGTGGTTTTAATGTATGCATGCAATTGATTTTATTTCCGCATGTGATGATCAATGGTAGAAGAGATTATGTATTATGCATGAAGCTAAAATAGTGTGTGATCAGGAGAATCTCGGTGAATAATATATCAGTTATTCAAATTTCTACATGGTATCAGAGCAATATTGATCATTGGAGAAATTGCAAAACATTGAAGCGGTTGAGTTTTGTGCTGGTGGAATTCGAATTTGCAGCAGTGTTTTCTTGGTGTCAAAGTTGAGATGTCTTTCAAAGGATTGCGATTGGAGTATGCCCTTGAGGGCAGCTCGAATTATATTGCATGGAAGGACAGGATGGAGGCGGTGCTGGATGACAATGGGTTGAAGGAGTTCATAGATGCAGAAATTCCAAAGCCTACTTCTAGTGATGCTGCCGTACTTGATGCATGGAAAAAGAAGACAACAAAGTGTCAAAGGATTCTGTTGGAAGGTGTGAAGGATCACATAGTGTCCAACCTTCATGGTAAGGCTTCTCCATTCTTGATGTGGAAAGCTTTGACAGACTTATTCTAAAGCAAGAGCGACCAGAGGAAGTTGGCGCTCAAGGATAGACTCAAAAACATAAAATGAGAAAGGCACAAGAGTGCCCGTGTACCTCACCAAGCTCATCCAATGCAAGGGATGAGCCGGGAAGGGGGGTTATGGCTGGATGATACACTTTGGGGTAAGTTTGCCTCCTTGGGATTTCCACACATTGGGCACTTTCTCATGTGTTGAAATGCCCTTTATTTAGAATAATTGGTGCTACTTTTCAGAGAGCGATGGACATTTCATTCTCCGAAGAATTAGGCTACTTCATCCTTATTTACCTTGATTATATCATTATTTTTTCCAAAACAGATGAAGAACACCTAAAACACTTAAGAATAGTCTTCGAGAAATGCAGAAAGTCTGGGTTATCTTTAAATCCTAAGAAAAAATTGCTTGGTCTCCAAGAAGGTAAACTGCTTGGACACATAATATCAGAAGAGGGGATAAAAATAGACCCAGAAAGAATCGAGGCTATATTGCAAATCACTCATCCTTGAAACATCAAGAAACTTCAATCTTTCATTGGGAATATTAATTTCTTGAGAAGGTTCATACCCAACTTGGCTGAACTCCTTAGAAACATTACAAACATGCTGAAAAAGGAACAAGGAGTTAAATGGACCTTGGAAGCAAAGAAGTATTTTGAGCTGGTAAAACAAGCATTAACCAAAACACCAGTTCTAATAAGTCCTGATTTTTCAAAAGATTTTTACATTTTTTCATTCGCATCAGAACATACAATAGTTGTTGTCCTATTGCAGAAAAATCCACAGGGACAAGAGTAGCCCATTGCATTCTTTAGTAAGGCATTGAGAGATGCACCTCTAAAGTATAACATCCTGGAAAAGCAAGCTTTTTCTTTGGTCAAAGCTTTAAAAGACTTCATAGTATACATCTTACACTCCCACATCATTGCCTTTGTTCCAAATTTAGTTGTGAAAGACATTCTAACACAGGACCCAGATGGCAAGAGAGGTAAGTGGATAGCTGTGATACTTGAATATGATTTAGAGATCAAACCCACTAAGCTCATTAAAGGCCAAGGTCTAGCTAGATTAATGGTTGAATTCAATTTTGAAGCTCTTGATATAAACATGATAAATGCTTTAGATGAACAAGAGGAACTGTCAACTCCAATTATTAAAGACCATTTTATGAATTCCTCTTGGTATGTTGATATTCTATATGTTTTGCTTAATTTTAATACACCTCTTGGTTTATCAAAAACAAAGGCAAGGTTTTTAAAGTTAAAAGCTGTAAACTACTGCATTATAGATAAATTTTTTGATTGGAAAAATGCAAGTGGGTTATTGCTTAAATGTTTGCCTGAGAATGATGCAGAGAAGGTTAGCACGAGTTCCATGAAGGAGAATGTGGAGGCCACCTCTATTGGAAGACTACAGCTAACAAAATCCTTATAGTTGGTTACTATTGGCCCACCCTCTTTCTAGATGTACACAAGATGATAATTGCCTGTCATAAATGCCAACTTTTTAAAGGCAAAAGAAAATTGCTTCCCTTACCTTTGTATCCAATCACTGTTGAAGCTCCTTTTCAACAGGGGGGTTTAGACTTCATAGAAGAAATCCATCCACCCTCATCTTTCCAACATAGATGGATACTCATTGCAACTGACTACTTTACCAAATGGATAGAAGCCATCCCTTTTAGGTAAGCCAATGACTCTGTCATCATTAAATTTATTGAGACTCATATCCTCTCTAGATTTGGCTATCCTAGAAAGATCATCACTGATAATGTAGCTACATTTGGATCCAAGAAGATGGTTGAATTCTGTCACAAATATCAGATAACATTGGGTAATTCTACTGCTTATTACCCTCAAGGTAATGGGCTGGCAGAATCCTCAAACAAAATTTTGATAAACATAATCAAGAAGTTGCTGGAGGAAAACAAGAAGTCTTGGCACACAAATCTAGTACATGCACTATGGGCTGATAGATTAACACTTAAGAAATCTATTGGAATGTCACCCTACCAGTTTGTGTATGGAATAGATGCAATTTTTCCAACCAGCCTAGGTGTACCAGTTATGAAGCTAATCCAAGAAGTGCAGTCTGAAGACAATGACATGATTAGAAGAATTAATCAGACTATACATCTTCAGCAAACCAGGGAGGAGGTCTACAACAGATCATTACAAAAGCAAGAGAGCATCAAGAAGTTTTTTGATAGAAGGACAAAGGCCAACAATTTCAATGTTGGTGACAAGGTTTTAAAGTGGGATTCAAGGAGATAAGATAAAGGAAAGCATGGGAAATTTGATAACTTATGGCTTGGCCCTTATCTCATTCATTCTACTGCTGGTAACAATGCTTATTTCTTGCAGGAATTGGATGGAGCTGATCTGTTTGGGGGTCCTGTCAATGGCATGATGCTCAAACAATATTTCTCTTGATCCTATCATGTTTGGAAGCCTTTTTATCTTTTTTCTCATTATAAATATTTCATCCATCATTGCATTCAAAGTTATAAAAATAAAAAATACAAAAACAAAAGAAAGAGAAAAGAGGGCAGATTGTAAAGAACAAGAAAGGTATAGCCCCATACCAAAAAAGAGAAACAAAATATGAAAGTGTGCAAGCTCAAATGCCACTCCTAAAAAACACACTCCTAGTTAGTCATACGGCCTAATCATGACTAATTAGTTTTCAATTTACTGTTGATAGGTTAGTGAAATAACTTTTCCAAAAAGTTTAATCTTGGCTTATCAGTTAGGTAGATTAGGATAGAAAATACAGGTTCAAATAAGCTAGAAGTCTGAACCTATGAGTTTTCAAAAGAAGAATGACTCTAATCTTTCGAAATTTTGAGTCAAAGATAGAAGTAAATTGGTTCTAAAAAGCCCAAAATTTGAACCAGATAACAGAGAAAAAACAACTCAAACAAACTCAAAAACAGAGCTGAAGAAAAGAGAAGGATGTGCTTAAAACTTTCAGATCTTAAACCTTCACCATTTTGATTTAATTTTCTGCAAATAATAATCTATGTGCAACTTGTTTTTATGCCATAGATCAGCAACAAGTTAGACTATTCAATCCTGACTTGTATGCTTTTTAAATTTCTTGTTTTAGAAATTAGAGAATAAAAATATGTTAGACAATTTAATCCTAACAGATGGTAGATAGGTAGAGAAGCTTATGAACTCAACTGCTTAATCTGAGTTCATGGAGAAATAAGAAGTAGACTTAGATTAGTTTTATGTTTTCAAAAGAATAAAATGTTTGTAAAAAGAGTTTTCCAAACCAAATGCACTCTTAAAGAAGAAAAAATGTTAGATCAGTAGGATTGGGTAGGTAGAAAGCTTGTTTGATAGAGTTCCATTGTTTTTCATGGCTGCTAACATTATCAGGACTGAAGAAGATCATCCAAGTGAAAAAAGTTGCAGCCCAATGGATGAGGCATTGATCAGCCCCCTAGAGAATACAAGTCTGAAGTTCTTGACACCTTCAAGAAGGTGCCATCCCCACTGTTAGCCACCTATAAAATTTGTCATATCAAATGGTGGCTAAATCATTTTTTGATGCCTTCAAGAAACAATTTTATTGCCAAATTGTTGGTTCTTAAAGTCTTATGAAGATGACTTATCCTTGAGTTAATCTTCACTGTTGTTTCCCTCTCAATTCTGAAAAATCTGTTGTTTTCCTGAAGAAAAAGACTGCTAAAAACCCATTTTTCCCTTTCATTTTACCCCTCTTTTCACTCATTATTAACCTTCATTTTTATCCCCTTTTCCTCATAAGATTCCTCTATTTTTCATTATTTCCCTTCTTCTCTTCATAAAAAACCCTTTGATAAGGTTTAAAACTCCCTTTTTACCTTATCGAAAGCTTTCAAAATCCTTTGAAATACTTGAGAAATCATAAAAAACAACCTTTTTGTGCTAAGGCCTTAAGCCCTTTTGGCCCTAGACCCCAACCCCTTTATTTCTGCATAAAACTGGCGTTAAAAACCAAGAGTTGGGGCCCGATCGCGCAATTGAAATCAGGCGTTCCATTGTGTTTTTTTACCTCTCGCTTTCAAAAATCCCCGTTTGCGATTGAGCCTTTGTATATAAAACCCTTCCCCGATACAAACTTTCCTTTGTATTTCGTTTAAAAACCCACTTTCCTATGTTTTTATTAAACCTGAAGGTTCGTTGTCTTGGCCCATTCTTAACCGTTGATCTAAGACTGATCAATGGTCATCGGAGTCTCGCATCGCAAAATTTCATTGGATGTGTTTAAGTGTTTCCTTCCCTTTCCTCCGATTCCGATAAGCCCCTCCCGGCTAAAAGACCCTAACCACTTCCCCTCCATGTAACTAGGCACTAAGATCAAGCGCTAAACCACAAGGCGTTTATCACAATCGAAAGTTCGAATGAGCACTTTCCTTTTTTTAAATAAAAAACCCTGATGCGATGGTATTTTATTATGAAGGCCCACGCGGCAATATCAGCCGTCGATCCCTATAGATCTAATAGCCAGCGTTGTTTTCACCCCGCACCCCTTTGCATCATTCTATAGTCCCCCAACGCATTCTCCACCGTTTATCCTTTAAAAAAATCAACAGTCAGCGCTAATCGAATCGTGCCCCGCCACATCTCTTCATCAACCACAGATTCTTTCCCTACCGTCGATCTCTCTAAATATCGACGGTTCTGATTCAATCACATCACAATTTTTTTGTGCACCTTTCCTCTCTCCCCCACCGATTGGTGATGCCACGATTGGATCTGGGCCGTTCATTTCACTCATCCGACGGTCCAGATGAATCCTCACTTCCCTTTATTATTTCTCAAATCCCGACAGTGTAACCTCTTCGGCGAAGATCCACTGTTGATCTCTGCAGATCAACGACCCATGTTGCTCCCGATCTCCGCTCGACCCCTTGCCTTGTATTCTTTTTGTTTCCCAAAATTGAATCTAGACCATCTATTATTTTAATCCAACAGTCCAGATTAAACCCGATAGGCCCAACTCCTTTGGGACTCATCTCTCCATCAACAAATCCTGACCATTCATCCTTATGATCCGACGGTAAAGATTAAAACCGCCTTGACCCTGCCCCACCTTTTTTCGCCCACGCATCTTGTCTTATTGCACTCATATCTCTACCGTTGGATCTGCCCGCCCTTCATCCAATGGCCAAGGACCCATATCGCATAAATTTGAGTCCGACAGTTAATTCCTAAAAATTACGCGATATGGGCGGTTTTTTAAGGACACGTGGCGGGCGGCGAGGCATATCGTGTTTTTTATGAAGATTTTGGAAACTGCTAAGGAGCAGCGCGACACCAGTGGTTTCTTTGGCCGAAACCACTTTGCCCCATCTACATTACATCCCCCCAGTTTTAATCTCCACCGTTGATCTCTGAGATCTAACGGTCCCAGTTTAATCTCGCCCTCAGTTCATCGCCCTCCACCCATCCTCCAAAGGGCTGTATAAAGGAATCTCCACCGTTGATCTTTGTTGTCTAATCAATCCAACGGCCCATAATCTCCTTGAAACCCCAATTTCATTTAACTTTGTTTTACCCCCCGCTAAAGGTTTTCCTTCCATTTTTATTACATTTTCCTCCATTTTGCATTTTAATATGACCCCTTCCTATTATAAAACCCAGATTAATCTCGACCATTGATCAATATGCATCTACGGCCCGGAACTAATCCTTCGTTCACCCGTCGAACCACCTCTCCTCTTAACCTCTGTAGGAAATCCTCGCCATTGAATGCTTTCATCCAACGGTCACGAATCTAACCTAAACTCCAAAGCAGTCTGAACCCATCCCCACAGGATTTTTCTTAATTTTTATTTTTTTTGTGAAGATTTTAAATGTTTTTCAATTGTTTTAAAAGAAAATTGAAGGCCAGGGATGACGATTCCCCAGGCCTTTATTCTTAAAGGAGATCATTCTGCAGGGTTTCCCATCAAGGTTTATTATTGCCTCATGAGCACTGACGCCATTACAAAACCTCTGTAATGCCTACACATCAACAAGACACAACAAAACTTAATCAAGCAAAGAGTATCAATGTTAAAGGATCTAGTCACAACAGAGATGAAGAATTGAAGATTGCTTACGTAGTTTTGAGGGATTACGGCCTAAATCGACTATATAAAAGCCTAATCCACTCAATTAAACACAGTTTGAAGAACATAAGACAGATAATTAGGCCTAATTAAGCCTAACACACATAATTAAATAAAATTAACAGTGTTTAAAGAAAAAGAATAATAACTATCAGTTCGAGAAGCCTCCACTGCCACATCAGAGGCTAATTGAATCCTCTCAACTACCAAAAGCCACCTATAGCCTCAAAGAATTCAAAAGAGGCATGGTTATTGCAAGAATAGAAGATATTTGCCTCAATACAGCTGAACAGTTAATTCAACCAAAGGAACTTATGGTAAAACTGTCAGCAGAGTTATTACAAGGATAACAAAGAGCCTTAAAGTCAACAAAATCTTCCCAGCAAGCTTAATACTTAATGTAAATCAATTAATACAAAGTAAATATCAGAAATTTCTCCATTGAGCCCCTCAAAGGCCGAGAAGCATTAAACTGTATTAATTGAACCTAGGAGATCTTTTATCCCATCCCACCTCCTCATTTCTTCTATAAATACTTCTATAGAAGATGAGATAATGTTGGTCACTTCATATTTGTTGCTTGTAAATAGTTTTATGAAGCTGCTGTAAGCTCTGTTTGTAATTTAAGATACCTAAGTTGAGATTAAAAGTTTGAAGCTGTAGAGAACCACTGGACTTGAAGATTGTAACTGGTTTGAAGCATCAAATACAAGCTGATTTATGGGATCTTGGTCTATGTCAACGGTGATGTTTTTCTTATTGTAAATTGTTATTTTATTTCTGTATCCATTCTATCCATCTTCTTTAATAAAGAACAACAATTATAGAGTTATGATTTACTGTCAAAGGTACCCTGCTCTTACTGATAAGCTTTATCTACATGTTTTCTTCTAATTGCGTTGTTTAAGAATGATTTAATACAGTCTAAGAAGTCAAGATGTTGGCGTTCCCTTCTCTTACTTTCTAGGCTTTAAACATTGTTCTTGAATGTTATTTTCAGTTTCTGCCAAGTAAAGTTGAACTAGGGAAGTCTATGGTGAGCCATGTCCTCTAGTGTTATCTCCAAAGGTTGTCTGAAAGTTTCCCTAAGGGTATGTTGAAAGCAGGATAGGTTCAAAGTCCTTACCTGATCTTAGACTATTCTTTGTTATCTTAATTGTTTGTCTTGAAAGTTTGCTAAGTAAAGTAGAGCTAGGGAAGTCTATGGTGAGCCCTGTCCTCTAGTTTCTTCTCCAATAGTTGCTTTGAAAAGTTTCCCTTTGAATACGCTGAAAGCAGGATAGGTTCAAAGTCCTTACTTGATCTTAAGCTATTCTTTTTGTGTTTTAAATGTTTTCTATTGAAAGTTCATCAAAAGCAGGCTAGTTTCAAAGTACTTACCTTATCTTAGATTACTTTTATGTCTTTCTTAAGTGTATGCCAAAAGCAGGATAGTTTTAAAGTACTTACTTGATCTTAGGCTGCTCTTTGTTCTTCATTTGTTTAATTCCCCTTATTATTGTTTCATTTCATTCCATAAAATCAACTTTAAAGAGATCCTTAGACATAGATGACTTGCCCCATGGACCACTCTTGAACCTTGTTGTTTCAATTAAATCCTACTATGACTCCATAACCCAATGGATTAAAGCTGCTTCTTGCCTATCTTGTTAGTTGAATCAATTTTTCACTTTCATTCACCTTCACCCTTCATTTAGACTTCCTTCACCTTCACATATCTTTGCCCAACCAAAAAAAACAAAAAACTTGTTCCTCATAACTAGCCTAATATCACATTTCAAGCCTTAAAGATAAATCAATCTTTGCACTTATAGAGAGATCCCTCTCTGGATTCAGGAGGGCTAGATCCTAGAATCCCAAAGTGGTTCCAATGTCCTCTCTGCAGTTTTAGTCTCACCAATCTGCTGAAATTACGAGGAGCTAACATAACCTTATGATGATGCGATTAATACCAAATGAAATGGCATCAACGAGAAGTTTGATCAATGCGCTATACTCAGCGATATTGTTTGTCGATCTATGAATACAAATCCCTTGAAAACTCACTAGCTCGCCATTCGGAGCGAAAATGGCCCACACTATAGAGGATAGATTCTGCGTACTACGACCAGCATCATCAGCATATCCAACAAATGGTTCCAAAGATTTAGACATCTATGATGAAATGTAAAGTGGATTACTAACGTCAAGAAAACTCTAAATAATCTAAGACAGTGAATGCAAATCAATATCATATATATACAATATAATACAAAAAATCACTACGCTCATGATTAATCTTAGTAACGTTTTAGATGCAACCCATTTTTGGGTTGGGCCAATAGAATTCCATTGTAATCCACCAACTCATAGGCACCCTTAGCAAGAAATCTTTTGAAAATATAGGGGCCATGCCTTAATGGCTCAAATTTCCTGTACCTATTACATCATATTCTTGATCATAAAGAAGGACCAAGTCGCACTCTGAGAAAATGCAAGGCTGGACATTTTTGTCGTATTGTGCCTTTATACGTCTCTTATGCACTTCGTTGGCCAATTGGGCTTCACGACACATTTCATCAAGATGGATGAGGTTAAAAAGATGCGCTTCTTCTTCTGAGGTGTCAGGTAATAAGTCAATTGTGAGTTTCAACAACGGTATTTCACATTGGATTGGTAAGATAGCTTCTAGACCATACATCAATTGAAAGGGGGTAAATCTGGTTGCGTTTCTCACCGAGGTTCAACATGCCCACAAGGCCAAGTACAGGATCAAATTCCAGTTTCTTTTACGAAATCCTATCATTCATTGAAGCATACATTTAAGAATCTTGTTGATAGCCTCAACTTGTCCATTTGATTGTGGATAATAAGGAGTAGAATTATCATGTGACAATCCTAACTTGGCAGTCAATTTAGTCACCATGTGGTTTCAAAAATTCTTCCCATGATTTGTAACTATAGTCTGTGGGACCCCAAACCGTGCAATAACATGATTAAAGAAAAACAATGCAGTTGTTTGTCCTGTGTTGTTGAATGTAGGCATCGCTTCAGCCCATTTGGTAAACTAGTCTACTGCGAAAATAATATAACCATGCCCCCCGGACGAACGAGGGTTACAGGTTATGAAGTCAATACCCCATTTTGAAAATGGTCCTACAGAGACAACATGATGAATTTGCGCTGGCAGTTTGTGGATTTTACGATCAAATATCTGGCATGCATGAAAAATTCTTACCGCGACAATGCAATCACGAAATATGGTAGGCTAAAAGTAATCGGCACGGAGTATATTTTGTGCGGTAGCGTATCCAGAAAAGTGTCCACCACAAGCCCCAACATGACTATCATTTAAAACCTTTTCGGCCTCCTCATGAGTGAGGCATCTTCTTAAAATTGTATCGACACCACGACGATAAAGTGTATCGCTGACGATCATATAATCTTTGGCTTGGTATCGAATACATCATTGGTCAGAGTGAGAGGTATCAGGCCAAAAAGTTTGAGTCTGGAGATAAATGATAAAATCCCCATACCAAGGATCAGATGATCCGACCAGAAACAGAGTCTCATCAGGAATTGATTGTTCCGATGTAGTATTAGTACTATCAGAGGAAAGGTCACAGAGAAGCTCAGCAAAAAATAAAGACTTCTTTGATTTGATGAATTCCAAATCAAATTCTTGTAATATGACAATCCATTTTGAATATTCCCCCCCCAATAATTGACGTGATAAGATATAATTCATGGGGTTGCAATCCAAAATGACAATGATCTTCCGGAACATGATATAGTGGCGAAATATTTGGACAGCTTGAACAGCTGCCAAGGCAAGATTTTCTACGTATGAATACTTCACTTCCATATCATTGAGATTATGACTCAAATAATAGATCATATGTTCTATCCCATTTTCTGCTTGGACCAATACCATAACAATGGTCGTATCAACCACAATGATATATAAGAAATAATCACTTTGATAATTAGGGGGATACATTAATGATGCCTGGACAAGAGTATCCTTGACAGCATCAAAAGAAGCTTATGCAACTTGGTCCCAATGGAAGGAAACCCATTTTTTCAAGAGTTGAGTAAATCCTTTAGCCATTTCAGCGTAGTTGGGTATGAACCTCCTTAGGAAGTTAGCTTTTCCTTGAAGTTTCTGTATTTGAAGTAAATTTGATGGTGCAGGAAAATCAAGAATGGCCTAAACCTTTAATGGGTCGATTCAAATTCCTTCTTTTGAGATGACGAATCCAAGAAAACGAACAGAACCAACACAAAACACAAATTTATGTGGATTGAGGCATATTTTGTAGTGTTGGTAGCGTAAGAATATGGCTCTCAAATGCATCGGGTGATCAGTTCGATTTTGTGATTGCGCGGGTAAATCATCTAGATAGGGTTGAAAAATGTGTTTGATGTCATTGAAAGCATAATCCATTGCTCTCTAAAAATTGCCCCAACGTTCTTTAAACCAAACGGTAGTTTCCTATAAGTGAATGTGCCCCAGGGATAGATGAATGTTGTTTTCTGTTGATCCTCTGGGCGAATATTGATTTGTTTATAACTGGAAATCCATCCATGAATGAAAAGATTTCACATCCAGCACAATTGTCAATAATCTGGTCGATAAAGGGAGTAGGATAGTTGTCTTTGGAAAAGAAAGATTGACATCCCAATAATCGATGCACACTCTAATGGTTCCTTGTTTTTTCATGACAGGAAAGATATTGGAAACCCACTCAATTAGCGGAATAGGGTAAATGAAACCATCACGCAAAAGTTTCTCAACTTCTGCTTTAATGTAAGTGGCCTTCTTTGGATGAACAGGATGAAGGCGTTGACGCACCTGTTTGACATCAAGATACATATTAATAGTGTGTTCAATGATTCTAGTATCTATGCCTAGCATTTCCTCATAAGACCAAGCAAATACATCATAGAATTCACGAAAAATAGAGCAATATGTTTCGAGTTCTTGTGGAGAACAAGATACGCCGACATGAATATTTTCTAAAATGCAAGGTTTGGTTGAAATATCGATAGAAATGGTTTCTTCAATATTTGAAAATTTTTGATCAGAATCAATTGCATTAATAGGTAAAGAATTTGAAAATAAATTTTTGATCGATGGGTGATATAGTTCACTAAGATTATTTTCTTCATATTCAGGAAGATGGGAGCAATGATGATAGTCTTCCCATGGTTCTCCTTCTGACATCATGGTTTCCAAAATATTCTCATCTGTCAAGAAAGTTGAGGAAAAAGGATCAGATGGAGTACCAAAATCTAAGGAGCGATCTACCCAAACAACCAGCGAAGCTGATTTCGGATTCGCCGCCCAAGACAGATAGATTGATTGCTATGCCATCTCAATAGGGCTGGGCGGAAGAAACTCATCGAACGTAACAATTTCTGAATCACCCTCTTCCTTAAGCTAGATGGAGTGGAAGATATCATGTAGCAGGTCTCTATACTTGCAATTTATGCCGACGTGGCAGGCGGCAGTAATGCAAAGGTTCCCATGAGAGTGGAATCCTTTAAAAGTCCTACACCAATGTTTTGAAGTGCTAGTTGGAGTGCATGAATGAACATAACACTTCCATTTACCTGTGAAGTGGAGGCAAAGAAGGATAGCTCATTGATGACTATGATAGCACCTTTATATAGAAAGGCGATCATTCTAAAATATGTAGAAACAATTGTAGTCATAGCATATACCCATGGTCTTCCAAGTATAATTTTTAGTCAAGGGGTCCATCAACAACCTCGACATCAACATTTACTATTTTTCCCCCTAGTTCTACATGCAGGTTATTGATAATAAAGCAAGTCTTATATGTACATCCATCAAAAGCCTTCAATGTCATTGATGATTGAGATAGGCGTGGCGAGCCAAGTGAATTCCAATAGTTTAGAGACATAATGCACATAGATGCTCCATCATCAATAATAGTACGATGAACAAGGTGATTGAGAACATTTAATTGTATAGATAATGCCAATTCTGCTAGTAATTGTGACACATAACCCGTATGATTAAAGACGACAAAATTAGAATTAGTCGGATCAATTCCACCAATAACCGAAAATAAAGCCTATTTCTGGGAGGGAAAATTTGTAATACCTCAAGAGTTGAAATAAATGAAGGGGATTGAATGAAATATTCAACTATATTATAATTTTGAGCAGCTCTTGCTTGAGGATTATATGTCGATTTATGAACGACTCCCTTTGGTGGCTTGATTGCCAATTTAGGAATAGCAGTAGGCGGTACCAATTCTATAGACGGATTTGTGGTCGATATAGTATGTTCATCAGTGGCCTGACTACCGTAATATTTATTACACGTTGACACCAAAATATCTGTTGAAGGTTTTGTGACAGATAACATATGCACTTGGGAACTAGAAGCTGGATCCGTAGCAACCAAATTTGTGTCCGGATTTGGAAATGGATCTGTCAACAAAGCTGACGCATGTGAGTTCTTAATCATTTTTGAGACTTTAGCATAGTGAGGAAAATCTCAAACAAAGTGTTCCTCATTGTAGATTATGCATGGATAACAAGGTTTCCTATTTCTAGACGATTGATCAGATAATATTTCCTACGGGTTAGAATTTTTCTTTTTCTTAGATTTCCCCTTTTTCTTACTTCTAGGTTTCTTGTCATTTTTGCCTTTTTCAAATGACACAACATTGATTTTGGAAGAAGGTGCCAGATCAAATGCAGTAGTATGATGTGTGCTTGCAATACCAATCAAACTGTCTCCAGCATGAGAGTCCTTTAATTGAGGAGGAACAATAAAATTTGATCGCGGCGGGTTAGGAATTTTTTCATAGAGGGTGCCAGACTGAGTATAAATCAAGTCTAAATTTTGGGCATGAGCAATGACCTACTCTTCAGTGAAGATGCCACCCTTAGCTACATCCTCAGTTATAGATGGTAACAGGGACTTAATGAACCACTTAGCAAGGAGCTAATCAGGAACAATGTCTTAACCATTCTATGACGATGATGCCACTCATGAATATGATCAGAAATTTGAGTTGCAATAGTCTGTTTAAAATTAGTTAAGATTTTCGTTCTAGTTTCATATCGTATGGGTAACTGGAAGTGAGTTAAAAAGGTAGTAGTTAGGGAAGTGAAATTATCAAAAGAAGCTCTAGGTAACTCAATGTACCATTTTGCAACTAGACCAGTTAGCGTACGCTGGAAAAGACGTAGTCGAACAGAATCAACATTAAAGGAGTTTGATGAACGCCACAAATGATAAGTCATGACATGAGTCGATGAGTCTTACCCAGGGTTTCCATTGAAATTAGGAATATCCGAGGGTAATTTATGGGGTATCACCAGCCACCAAGGAGCATAGTTGATCGGATCATTGATGAGCCGATTTAAATCTGGTAACTCTAAAGTTGCAACAGAGGGCAACTGTCGATTAAGGTAAGGTTGAGCATAGCCAGGGTATGATGGAATTGATTAAGAAACAGGCCTTTGAGAAACAACATAAGGAATCTGCTGTTGGTAACCCAAATAGGGTTGTTTTGATAGGCAAACACTTGAGGATTTTGTTGACCAAAACTTGGGTACGATACTTATTGAAATGAATGTTGAAGCATTTGCGCCTAAGGCTACCAAGGGGTCTGTCCACCAATGTTATAACCCAAATTAGGATAACTTGGATTTGGTTGAGGATAATTATAACCTGGTTGTGACTGCAACATCCCATGATATGGTAATCCAGCTTGTGAGTAAATGATTTCAGGTACAGGTTGTTGTTTTAAATTAACCAGAGGAATTGGAGTCTGAGGACCCAATGCTTGAGGGTATTGAGTTGAAGGACCCGCCTGAAACGGTTGTTGTACAACAGTTTGATTCTGTAACATGGGTAAAGATGTATTAAGAAGTGGAATTGATGTGGGTGCAACAGGTTGAATTGGTTGATACGAGTGTACAACCGTTTGTGGTTGGATAGGCAGAGTGGGACACCATTGACAAACATTCATTTTGACATTAGGTTGACCAAAAAATGACGGAGTACTGTCAAAGTGGGTGACCAAAGGTTGCCCCCTAGCATGAGGAGGGTAATAAGATGGAAAATATTGTTCTCAAAATGCAGGGAGTCCAGTTGATATGGTATTGTATGGTGTTAGCCACCTACAATAATTTGTCAAAGCAAACAGGTGGCTAAATTGGTGTTCAAGCTCTCAAGTGAAAATTTCCTTTGAAAATTTATCATTCTTGAAGCCTTGTGATATCCTTATCTTTCAAAATTATTTTCACTGCTATTTCCATTGATGAGCCCTACTATTTTGTGAAAGAGACTGATTTAAAAAAGCCTCCATTTTCTCCTTTTCACTCCCACAAAATCCTTATTTTCATCCTTGTTTCCTTCAAAAAATCCCTCAGAAAACATCCTCATTTAACCTCTAAAACATCCCAAATCCCTTTTTAAACCTTATATGTCCATTTATTTGGTTTGAAAATCCTCCCTTTTACCTATTGGAACCCCTCCTTTGGCCTAAAAATCCCTGTTTTTTGGCATAAAACACCCTTTTTGCACTATAAAGTTTTTTAGCCCCCAAGGGCTTATGGCTTTAAAACCCCCCATCTCATATAACCTTAGCCCCACAACCGAGCACTAAAGAGCCAAAAACCCTCAAAATCCCTTCAAAAAGCATAAAAAAAAGTCTTCCGCTCCATTAAAAGTATTAAGCCCCCGAGGGCTTAAGGTCACCCACTAGCCCTGACCCTTTTCCCTCCATGGGACCACACCCGAGCGCTTATCCCCAAGCCCTCCTTTCCTCATATTTCTTTGCGAATGCACCCCTTTCCTTTGTTTCTTCTTTTCCCCAACGATATGGTCTGGAGTGAATATAGACCGTTGATCTACATAGATCAACGACCATCGTGCCTTATCCCTCCGCTCGTTTTCATCCCTTCTCCCCATTTCAAATATCCACTTTTCTTTTAATCTCAACCGTCTGATCGCACAATCCAACGATCAAGATGTAGCGCGATGAACCAATATTCGTTCACTATGCGACAAGACATAACATGTCATCCCCGACCCTGCCACTTCTTCCGCCAGCGCAGCTCTTCACCCATCGCGTGCGATCTGCACCGTTGGATCTGCAGTCTCTAATCCGATGGTTGCCGATGCATTTTGCGTAATTTTTGCACCCGAGAGTTAATGCCAAAAAATTACGCGAAATGGGAAGTATTTGGAGGGACGCGTTTCAAAAGGTGTATGGAATCGCGTTTTTTTGTGGATACCGCCTCCCCCCCTTTTTGTGCGCGAAAACCACTTCCGGTTTTCCGCCATACCGCCCACCTCCCTGCAATGTCATTTCCACTTTAAATCACAACCGTAGATCATTCTGATCTAACAGCCCACGTTATATCGTGA
This sequence comes from Pinus albicaulis, assembly GCA_034641835.2. NCBI lineage: Eukaryota > Viridiplantae > Streptophyta > Pinopsida > Pinales > Pinaceae > Pinus > Pinus albicaulis. Next base: position 43,504,732 of record CM076575.1, on the reverse strand, counting down.
TATCATTTCATTGTTTCTCATCTGTTCCCCCAATAACTCCCTCGAGCAATCTCCTCCATCGATTATTCTAATATAACGGTCCACAATGCATGTCGTACCCAAACTCCCATCAGACCTGTTTTCACCTTCCGCCATGATTTTAAGCCCATTTTCCGTTGAATCCAATTTTTCCCCTCACTGCTCCTCCATCCCCACGAGCTTCTGAAGTAGCCTTCCCACTCCCGCTGGTTTTTATAATGAGTTTTTCGTTTTTTGCAGGTTTTAAAAGTTGGTGAACCCATAAAGTCTCCACGGTCACAGTCACGGTGATATATAGTGCTGAGAGACTGTCTCAGAGCCGAAAATCGCAGAAGACACCACTAAGGAGGTTTAAAAACATGTTTTATTGAAAGATCAGTGTTAATAACCCAGACATAAACCCTCCAGCACCTCTGTAACCTGTATATTCACACAAACAGGTCAGCAGAAAGTTTAAAGTGTATAAGAAGAATATTAAAGGGATCAGCACATTGTATTTGAAGTCTAATACATAGTTACAGACATTAAGGACACAGGTGAAGACCCAAAGATGATCAAGGAGGCTTAATGAAGCCTAAAGCACAGATCAAGCCATGCAAGTGGTTTAATATCAGCAGAATGTTCTTTTCCTAAGAAGGACAAGTTCCCACAGGATTCCATATTCCACATCGAGCCCATAATAGTTATTATTCTGACAGAAAGCTCCTAGAACTGTCAGTGCATTGGTTATGAAGTATGGAAGACCTGAAAGACAAATCTTCACCCTTTCTTGTCACAGAGGATAAACATAGTACTACAGACCAGAAAGTACTTCAAGAACATACCTTTGGAGTTATTATCAATTTGACGAAGACCCCTAATTCATCTAAAGGGTACTGAAAGTTAGTGTAAAGATATTAAAACAGGATGGGCTTCAAAAACACTTCTCCCTCTGTTTTAATGAATCATTTAAGTTCTATCTACCACTACTATCTCTCTTTCACCTATAAGAACCCATAAGAAATACATTGTAAATTTTGGTTGGTTGGTCATTGAAAAACACTGATTGTAAGCTATTTTACCGAGTTAGAGTCCTGTGAGTAGTAGTTGTAAATAGGATGGGAGATGATTTCTGGATGATATCAAGCTGTTGGACAAGGATGTATATGACTGGTTTTGCTCTTCTAATATGACAAGCATGTTCATTGGATCCTGATCTAAATCAGTGGTGATGTGTTCTTTCTTTGTTATTTTTTTCCCTCTGTTATACATCATGTTTCATTTTCTCTGATAAGAAATATTAATTTTAGCTTAGGATATACTGCTGCAAGTACCCTAATTCTTCCTGCACTTTATTATCTTTATGTTTTCTGCTATTTGTGTATCTTAGAAAAAATTCAACATAATTCAACCAGTATAGAAGTTGGTTTGTCCATGCTTACTGTTGTATGAATTTAAAGTTTGTTTCTTAGATGTTCTTGCTTGGTTTCAGCTGAAAGAATTAGAAAACAAGGAGATTTAGAGTTAGCCCTATCCCCTAGGTTCCTTTTCCAACCGTTAGCCTTTCAAGATCCCTTTGAGTTGAATGCCAAAAGAAGAGAAGGTTAAAAATATTTCTCTGATCTTAGGTTTCACTCTGTGTTAAACTTGAATGTTTTCTATTGTCTGAAAGTAGTCAGGAGGACTGTTGGATTCTTGTCTTTGGAGTTAACCTCATTAGGAGTTTTGATCATAGAGGTATAAGGCATGCCTTGTCCCTAGACTTACTCTGAAGTGGTCACCTTGGAAGGTTTTCCTTGTCATTCCCATTCATTTCCTTATTGTTTCATCCCATACTATCATCTTAAGAGATCCTCTGATATAGATGACTAGCCCTTTGAAAGCCTTGGATATTTGAATTGCAAGTAAACCCTTTTATGACCCCATTGCCTAATGGACTTGTGTTCTCTTTGAATTATCTCCCCATTTGCCAAAAATCCTTCTCTACTCCTTCCTTTACCTTACATTGAACCCTTCTTTCATGTTTCCCAACCAAACAAACAAATCAAAAAACCCTTGTGCCCTATAGCTAGCCTAATACCTTAAATTGAACTTCAAAGACATATTATTCTTTGCTTTTATAGAGAGATCCCTCTCTGGATCCAGGAGGGCTAGATCCTAAGATCCCAAAGTGGTTTGATGTTGTCTTGTCATTTGGTATTGCCAAATATTCCAAATCACAAGAACCACAACATATGGAATATACCCAGAAGGAACAACTTGATATTGCCCTGATGATCTATATAAAGGATCAAGCCGTTCTATACTCACTATAGGTTTACCAGTTAGAATATCAGACGATGACATTGGTGAAGTCCATGGGTTTGAAGATGCACCAGAGAAAATTCCAGATAAATATTTATAACCTGATGGGACCAAAGTGCCACTATGAAAATATGACTCTGGTGAAGTTGTGAACATAGATGGTGTAGCAAGAGCAGGTGCTAACGCAATTGGAATAGATGGTCCAACCGAAGATGTTGGTTCAGGCATGGTTACTTGACCAAATTTATACCCTTTTGAATCGACAGGAATTTGAATAGGGACAGGATCAACAAAATCAGAGAGTGGTGATTGAGGAAATGACTCGTACAGGTAAAGATCCTCCCCAAAATAGGTTGGAGTTAAAGGTGCCTCATCTTGTGGGATTTCTTCAATCAAGATTAAACCAGGTGGAAGGATTTCCCCATCAGGTGCAAAGTATATTTTAGGAGGTTGACTGCGCGATATGGGAGACTCAGTGGCTACGATAGAATGTGGGATGATCGATACAGGAACAACTTCTAGTTGTTCGACTTCGGGATGTAGATGTTTTGGAAAAAATGAGACAGGATCTGGATCAACTTCTAGTTGAACAACGTCGGGTTCGGGAGGTATGGTCTCACTGATTGGATGGATTGTGACCACGTGTAGATGTGAGGACTTTGTCTCGATAATAGTAGATGAACCAGGATGTGTAGAAACAACTTGTTCCAAATTTGGCATATGGTAAGATGATGCTTCACTAGAGGTACTGAAAGTACTGGTTTCGGTAGAACGGTGTCGCCTTCGCCGAACAAAAGTGACTTCCGGTGGTAAAGGTGGTTTCAATGCAAGTCTACCCAAATGACGGGGAAAGGGATTTTCTTCTTCCACGATGACTGATGTATTTTATGACCAAAAATAAATAAACAAAATAAAAGGGTAATGCTAGGAAAAAGGTTTACCAAGAAACTGTGAACTACAGAATACCTCCTGGAAAACCAATAAGTATGGGCAGGAAATATCTCTGAATGTTGTGTTCAGTGTATCACAATTTACAAGGCGACCGACTTAGTTCACTATGGATGGATAGAAACCTAAAGTTTTCCTACCAAATATACCCGAATGTACGTGGAGGTCCAAGTCCGTATTAGCGCTGCCTGATGCGAAACCGTACAGTGAGAGCACCCCTTTATACTTTTCGTACTGTAACACTGCCCGATATACCCGAAAGTACGTGGAAGAGCTACGATATACTTACATACGTGGAGTGAGGTATCACACTCGAAATGTATCGTAGAAAATTAATGATAGTTGTTATGTTTTACGACGTCGGAACACGTCTCTAGCCTAGACCTTCTAAATGTTATCGTTATGGTTCCAACGCTTTGTTAGGTAAATTGATGTAAATTTTAAGTTGATCTTGTTTATCAATTTTCCTTTCAAGGTTCACCACGATGATGTAATGGAAATTCCTAAAGTGAAAACTAAAATGATAAGAAAACTTTTCACTTTTAGCTTTTTCAATGAAAACCTTAGCTACTAAAGGGAAAGAGCAATCAGTTTTGAGAGAAAACAACAAAGAGCACAAATTAATATGCAACTTTCCTAATTGTTCCTATGCAAAACACACAATCCACTATATGCAAACGCAACTTTTTCTTTTCAGTCCCCTTAACATGAATGAAAAAAGGAAACTACATGCATCAAATCAACAAAAACAAATGCCTTTTTCTTTTAGAAATGATGAATTGAACAATAATTTCTCTTTTAGGAAAAATGAGGAATGGAACTACAATTTATCCTATAGGAAATGAAGAATTTAACGACAATTTCCTTTAAAAAAGAAAATGGATCTAATGCAGAAATAAAAACACTTTGAAATTGATTTTCCAATGATAAAGAAAAGCACTTTAAAGATACATTGAACAAACTTTCTTTTCAAAGGAGGAAGATTTAGGTAAATTGATTGGTCTCTATGAGGCATCAGATAGTTGAAAACACAGAAAATAAACAGTTGAAAGCAATGACAATGAAAAATTCAAAGGGAATTTGGCTGTCTTAGGGGGAAACACAGTCTCTAAGGGGAGACAGTGCATTACAAAGCACCCCTGAGTGGGAGACAGTGCTATGCAAAGAACTATGTCTTGACCAACAGTGCGTTGGGCGTAGCAGAGAACAAAAAACTTAGACTACTGACACACTTCTTATGCAATTCTTGGTTTCAAAAGTATAATATTTAAGAGAAGATGCTATTGGGTAGATAAACAGAGGAAAACACACCAAGGATGAAGGGTAAAACCCCCAGCGGAGTCCCCAATTTGTTATGCAGAATTATGGATTACAGATAAAACATTCTTCCCAAAATGTGGTGCACATTTAGAACAACAGATTAAAGACTTTGCAACTACTTTTCCTAACAGTAAATATAGACACATAATAGATTAAGAAACTTACTTGGAGTCCAAGTGCTTCCAAGTCTCCTTTTGTCGCTCCTGCTGTAGCTTCAAATCCAAGCTAGATCGCCAAAATATTTCCTGCAAGAATGAACACTAAACAATAAAGAGATTGCAATATACAGATGGCTATTCAACTTATTCAGTTAAATCAATGAAACATGAAACATATACATCAGATAAGAACTCATAATATGAAATAGAGAAGCTTATACAGATACATATGTGGGAAAGTAAGTAGCAATATTTATTAATGGATAGAAGGGGAGGTTACAACCAACGATTTATTTGATGTCACCATCTCCAACATCATCCCAACCTCATCACAATGAACATCTCTCCAGTAGCATATCACTCAAATCAAATCCTCAATTGAAATTCCACCAACATTTCTCTACTCAATTTCTTCCTTCTCAAGCACTAGGATCTGTGCTCCATTAATAGATGAGTTGAAGGTAGTTTCACAATCAATGACCTTCTAATAATAGGCAAGACATGTTCCCAATCTCAGAGGTGTTGAATGAACACATGGATTCGAAGTTTGACACATATGCACTCTTCTAGAAGGCACTAGCCATGTGGAGATTCCAGAACAATGAGAATTTCACTCCCAATTGACCAACACACCCTTGAGGGTCAGGAAGTGCTTGGCAGAGCACCCTTGAATGGAGGTGCCTACATATGCAAAGTAGTTAGCCTCTTGAGAGACAGTGTTGGTGAGCTCATAGGTGATATAACATGTACTTCAAATCTTGGAAACCTTGTAATGGAAGTCATGGATGATTTGTTCTTGTTATTTGACTTAGGGCATATAGCAACTGAAATGATAGGGGATGATAGACCCTATTCACTTGCCTCTCACAAAGTAGTCATTCATCTTATCCACATGTTGTGATGCAGTCGTAGCATTGCTAGCATCATACAATGGAATTTTGGACTGATAGTCCTGTGGAAGATTGACTAGTGGTACAGGAAGGAATAGGGGTGCATACGATGCAGCCATGGAAGGAGGTGGGGGAGGATTTACAAGAGGGATAGTGGGCTGAAGTGGAGTGGTTTGGACAGTGGATGTAGGGTGAGTAGAAGTGGATAGACCAGGAAAAGACTGCTGAGCTGATCTTGGATGAGAGACACCTAAATTGTAAAGGAAATGCAAATCAGGGGGTGTTTTTTCTCTATTACCAGGATGTTCACTTGCCTCAGGGGATGAAAGTGAAAATTCAGAGTCTAGCTGAGTTATATCATCAAATGAACTAGTTCTAAATGGATTTACTAAGTCAGGTTGTGATTGTTGTAGAGCTGTAAGATTTTCGGGAACTGAATTAGCTCTCAAGGGTGATCTGAAAACAATTGATAATTTAGTCCTAGGAGACTTCCAAAGGATACTTTCTGGGTCGTCAACTATCTCAGGTGAATCAGGGTCAAGATGGGCTCTGGTGTGAATCTTTCTAGAAGCCACTATGCTATGTTTTCTAGACCCAAATAAAAAAGAAAAGTTCAACCAGATATGACAATCTTTAAGAGGTTAACTATTCTGTTTGAAACTCAATACTAAAGTCCTCTAACTGAGTTTGAAATATGTTATAATGATAAGGGTTCTTCCTAGTGGAGTCTTAAGGTCTGTTAAGGATTGTGGAGTCGCCAAGTGGAAGTTTTTAGCTCCTAAGGAGGTAAAAGGTTTTATGGTCCACCACCATGTTTATTGAGAACCAGTTTGAAATATTTTTAGGTTTTTCTAAGTTATTTTTCAGTTGTATGGTTTTTAAGAATATCCTAACTTTGTTCCAAAACTTAGCTACGGTTATGAGACAAAAGAGTTTACTCTTATGGCTAAGCTAGCTAATCTTTCAAGGTTAGATAAAGTCTTAAGAGAATCCTAGGTCTTATCTAGTTTGTCACTGATTCAAATAAGTTTTACCATGATTACCATGACTTGGTAGTGCTTGAAAAGGCTGCTTTTTACTCTCAAGGTTTTATGAAGCGTTTAAGGGAAATGCGTTCCCCAGTGGAGTCGCCAGAAATTTTAGGGATCTGTAATTTTAGCAGACTGATGAGACTAAAACTGCAGAAACAACATCATTTCAACTAAATTTGGGATTCTAGGATCTAGCCCTCCTGAATCCGGAGAGGTATCTCTCCAATAAGTGCAAAGATGGATTTGTATTTGAAGTTTGTGGTAATGATATTAGGCTAGTTATGAAGGCCAAGGGTTTTGTTTGTTTTTGGATGGTTGAGCATGAATACTGTTTGAGGGGAAAGTTCTAAGTGCAAAGAGTTTCAAAGGTGAGAAGTTGCAATTGGATAGAACAACTAGGCTAAAAGATAGATATAAAGCTGGTTTTTAGTCCATTGGGCTATGGAGTCATAACAGGGATTTAATTGAACAACAACATCAAGAGTGATCCAAGGGGCAAGTCATCTATGTCACAAGATCATTGAGATTGAAATGATGGGATGGAAAAAATAAAGTGTTGGAGGGGTGGAAACTGATAATAATTTCACAAGGGATTTATAGTCAGTCCGAACAAGAAAAATCCTCTTAAGTAACTGTTTAAAACCAACCAAGTGCAGGGCTAACCATTGAATTCTTGGGAAAGTTTGTATTAAAGCAGCTTAATTGACAAACAATCCAGTAATCCACATAATTACCTTCAGAAAGTATGAAAACATATAAGAGAAAACAAAGTGTAACTTAAGATTAGATAAAGTACTTTTAAACCTAGTCTGCTTTCAGCCAGCACCAAGGGAAACTTTCAGAATCTTCCTTTGGAGAATAGAAGCTAGAAACAGGGCAAACCATCACTTTCTAGTCTAACTTTAATAAGCAAAAAAGGAAAATAACTTTCAATAACAATGTTTAAAGAAAAAAATAGGGTGAGGGAACTCTAGCATTCCTAACTTCTTGAACTGTACTAAATCATTCTTGAATAAACAAATAAGAGGACAACATTAAGATAAAGATTTCAGTTAGAGAAGCGAACTGATAAACAGTAAATCCTAACTCTATGAATGCTGTTCTTTATCAGAGAATAGTGAACAATATGGCATACATAGAAGGGAAAACAAATAACAAAGAAAGGGCACTTCACCAATAATATAGACCAGGATCCCAAGAAACAACTTGTTATTGATGTCAAACCAGTTACAGTCTTCAAGTCCAGTGTTTCAGTTCAGTAATCATCTTCACTATTCAGCCTAAATTATCTATTACAAATAGAGCTTCAAGGGCCAGTGAATAATATTTACAATCAGAAGTTTCAAGCTCAATTACATAACAATGATCAGCAACGCAATCAACCAACAGTTGCTCATATTCTACTGAGGTATTTATAGAAGAATGAGGAGGTGAGAACTAACAAAAGATCTCAAAGATCATTGATATAGATTAAATGACTTCCCGGCCTTTTGAGGGGCTCGATGGAAAAGTGTATAGGTGGACTACTGTATTAATGTTTTACAATTATGAATTTAAACTCAGTGGGAGCCTTATTTGACTTTGAGGCTCTGCGTGCTGTGTGGAGTAACTCTGCAGATATTTTATTCATTAAGTTCTTTGTAGAAGAACTCTCTGGCTGTGCTTGAGACAAATATCTGATTTAAAACAATAACTTCGGCCTCTGTTTGAAAGGTTTGAGGCAACAAGTGGCTTTGTGGTAGTTGAGGAATCAATTTGCCTCAAATGCAGCGGTAGAGGTCCTTTCTGCCTTTTAAACACTTATAATTATTTTTAATGGTGTTTTAATCCAGGGAATTAGGATTTTGATAATCATTCTTAGCCGTAATTCCCCAGATTTGTCTTTAATCTCCTTCTCTACTGTGCTCTTTTCTTCAATACTTATACTCTTTAATCTGCTTTTTCAATATAGTGTCTTGTCAATGTACAGGGCCGCGCAGGGCCTTTATGGTATCAACACCCATGGAGCGTTGAATAAACATGGAGTAGAGCTCCTTTTTAGTTGTTTTCCCTTTGATAACCAGAGGCCGAAAGATTTGGGCCTTTGGTTTTCTTTTCCCCTTGTAATATGGAAAAAAAAACCTTTCAGAACCTGAAAAACAAACAAACATTAGGTAATCCTGCGGAATTAGGTTTAAACTGATTCAGATGGCGGGGAAGGAGTGTAGCCGTTGAATGAAAACATCCAACGGCGGAGATCGGTGCAAAAAGGCAAAAGGAGAGCGAGGAGAAGAAATAAGGCGGGATGGTTTTGGACCGTCCGATCCGGACACGTGGACGGTCTGGATTGAATCGGGAGGTCGCAATCAGGGGATCACATTCGGGGGTAGCGAACAGATGAAGCGATTTGAAACTTGCGATGTGATTGTGTGATCGGGAGGTCAGAAGTGATTAGATGATGGTCGTTGATCAAAGGACGAGATCAATGGTGAAGAATGAATCGGGGGACTGACCGATCAGAGGGACAAATAAAGGTGCGCGATTAATCATTGCAATGCGATTGAAATCGCCGATGCGACGGAGCGATGGCCGTTGATCAGCTTTCGATCAACGGCGGGGATTAGTTCTAATAATGAACTAGCGGAAAAACCCTTTTAATATATGAAAACCCAAAAAATGAAATAAAACAAAGGTTTTTATGCTTCGGGGGCGGATTAATATGCATAAAGCGGATAGGCGCCCGACTGCGGGACCTTTGGTCTTTATGAAAAGTTATATGACTCAGGGCGCATATAATACAAAGGGGCTAATCGCAATCGGGCCATCGAGACCGGTCTTTTTGATCTACCCATTGGAAAACTGCGATGCGATCCAGCGCTTGGGACTTCGACCCTCGATCCTGGGCATAGGTCATATGAAACGAAGGCGGGGGAAAGTTTTAACACACGAGACCCAATCGCATCGGAACTTTGATGCGGGTCTTTCAATCTAACCATTGCATTTTCTCCCATTGCGATTGCGCGATCGACTCTTTTCAATCAACCCATTTAATTTTAACACGTGATTTTGGTTTTTATACCAAAACTTTGGAAAAGTGGGTTTTTGGATTTTGCGAAGGAAAAAGCGGATCAGGAATGGATTTTCAATGGTTTTAAGCATGGAGGCGGGCCCACAGGATATATTTTAAAATAATATGATCGGAGGATAGGGCTCAATCGCAATCGCAATTTCAGAAGACGTCAAAACAAACTGGTGCGCTGAGTTTTTGCGATGCGATCGGGAAGGTTTATATAAAAGAGTTGATCGCATCAGGGTTTTGAAAGGAACACAAGGCTTGCGCACCATCAAAATTTTCCGATGCGATTAGCGCTATATGGTTTTGGCGCTTGGATTTTATGACAAGGGCACATGTGGGGAAGTGGTTTAGGACTTAGCCCAAGGGGGTTTAGGTCCATAGTAAATAAAACTTGTATTTTTTATGAATTTTCAGAGTTTTCAATGAATTTTTAGAGGTTTCGGTAAAGCTAAAGAATGAGTCTTTAACCATGGAAGGGTGATTTTCATGAAGGGAAGAAAGGAAAACATGAAAAAATAGAGGAAATTCATGGGGAGAAAGGGAGCAAATGAAGGTCAATTTTGAAAGAAGGGAAGGGGAAAAAATGATGATTTTGCAGCAGTTTCTTCTCATGATTTCAGCAGAATTTCTGAGTATAAAATGGGAACAACAATGAAGATTTGGGATAGAGGCATGAGGCCTAAAAAAGTCTTCAAGAGCCAACAATTTTCAGTGATAAAATTTGTTCCTTGGAGGCTCAAAAAAGTCTTAGCCATCTTTGGCTATAATCAAATATTATAGGTGGCTAACATGGGGGTGATTGGATGAAGAGAGATTTGGCTCAGCCAATATACGTTCAAGTGGAACGTGGAACTCTCATCTCTGGTTGGTTTTTACATTTAGTAATGAAGATCTCATTCCTTTGGTATTTGGTATGAAAATGTATTGGTTATTGTGTGGATTCTATTGCTATTGCATCTACTATATTTATGTTGTTATTATGCTGGTTATAAGAATGTATATTATCAGTGATGATGTATGGCTCTCTCTATGTTTTTATTTTTAAATGTATGCACAATGTATGTATGGTCAAATATATTGTATTGTAGCTAATGATGTAAGGGAGCAATGCTTCTCAGTGATTCTCAGATAAGTATGAGACCCCTATGTTTAAATTTTTTGTTTAGACCTGTAAATGAAATGTTTGTGACATATTTGACGAAATGCCTGTTGTTGTACCTTGGGAGACAATCTTAGGCTGCATTGAGATCAATGCCTAAGAAATTTTATATAACTTAAAAATGAAAACATTCGTTTCCCTTCATTTTGAAACCCAATAATGTGATATTTAAAACCCTTTAATATTTATAAAAGAACAAAGCTTCTCAAAATGCCTTCAAATGGTGAATGCAAATGAATAAAAGGAAAATAAAGAGATGATAATGGAAAGTCTAAGATAATAGGATTTATTGTGCATAATCTGTTATGTTTAACTTTAGAAGAAAAATGACTAGCAAGAAATGAAATAAAGAATAGAGGAGTGATTCATTAAGGATTTTAACTTTAAATCAAAAAAATGTAATATTAGAGACCAATAGATTCATTACTAAATTTTGAAAGAAGAACATTAACAAAATATATAACAAGAAAGACTAATTGTACCCAATAATTTCTGGAAATTATTCTAAAAAAATTTATTCATCATCATAAAGATCAAATACAAAATTTCTAGCGCTTCTGAGGTCCAAAATCTGGAACCTCCATTCTTGTTCTGAAGAGTCTTATATAAAGAATTTCAAAATAGAGAGTTATAAAATTGTCAACTTCCTAAAATAATTTTATCTAATTATTACATTTGAAATACAAATTACATATCTCTTTAGGAAATACAATAAAATAAAACATCACACATAAAACACTTTGTCATTTGGCAGCGAGAGACTTTGGAATGGAGGTAGTTTCTGGTTCTTCTTCCTTTGATTGTGGAGACATCCATTATTTTCACTTCCTCCATAAGTATAAATTTGTACTGAGGAAGTTAACTAGCTTCATGTATGCCATCTTGAAATTAGTAATTCTGGAATACGTAGGTTTTTCAGCAAACATGGTTTTTTATCATCCATAATAGTTGGAAGTCTTTATGTAGGTAGTTGACAATGGTGGCTCCTTTCAAAATTGCAGTATTATCATGAGTAGACCCAATTTTACTCTTTTATTCCACCATCAGTGTTTCATATGTTTCCCAAGGGATGAAATTTCCTTGTTGGTCCCAACAAGATGGTAAACCAATCTTGGTTGTTTTATCAAACATAATATTAAACTTTGTCACTACTCCCTTTACTTCATTGAACTTCTTCTTTGCTTCTTTCCTGTATGAATTTTTCACAATAATCTTGTTTAGCTCCAAAACACATTGAGTCCCGTCTTCAATTCCAAATTCTTTGAGCTCCTGTGTAGATTTATAATTTATGAAATCAATTATCCTTTTAGCATACAGGGCTATGTCTCGTGACTTTTTCTTGTTAGCCACAATAATCCCTTCCAAGTCTCTAACAATGTTTTTCTCCTCTCCAATAATAATAAGTAATTCCCACACATTTTAGCAGTATCAATGATATTATTCCATATTATCTCCCTGGCTTGTATAAGTGACATATTCCATTTTTCTTTTTCCTTCAGCTCCTTATTTTCTTGGCAAGCAACTTGATAATCTCTCCTGTTTTTTTAGCATTATCTTTGGTTATCAGTACTTCCTGTTCTGTGGCTTTAATCACCTTCATTGAAATATCCAAATATCTTTGGTTCCTTTTCAAATCAATTTCTTTCATATTCAACTCAGTCATGACCTGAGTTAACTTAGTAGCAAGATCTTCAGAGTTAGATGCTACAACGATGGTCTAGACATGGGAATTAATTTCTTTTACAACATAACATTCATTTCCTTTAGCTTGGAAAATTATTCATTCTTCTATAAAAGTTCCCACAATAGCTGTTCCTTTTCAGTTTCTACCTGGGCCACCTCTACAACCTTTGGGTGTTCACCAGTGAGAAGTTTAAGCTTTTTCTTCAAAACCTGGATCTCAACTTCAATGCCCTGCAACAAATTTTGAACCGTTGTCCTATCTTCGAGATCAACCCCAACTTTTATAATGATTATTTAGCTCTTCATTATGTGTAGTTAACTCTCTTGAATTTTATTTCTCCAATTTCAATTGTCTTACAATCTTTCCCAACATATTCTCAGCTTTAAAAGCAGATGAGGAAGATTTATTTAAATAATTGACAATCAACTGGCCAATCTACATATGAAGATTAATTTATCTAGAAGAGGAGTTTTCTTTGTGTTAATTGTTAAATTAATAGTCTTGAAACCAACTGAAGATGCTACAGTCATAGATGAAGGATGATAAAAATCTATCCTTAGCTGATCTTTCTTCAAATCCATTGCTAATAATAATTTGGTTTTCTCAGGATAGATTTGGGCCTTTGATTGAGATTCCATACTTTCCCTTATCTTCCTATTCTTCTATTAAATCTATGAAAATAAATGTTTAATCATTGGAATAGAGTCAAAATGTGTATCCCCTGGAATAGGGGATGAGGAAGTACATGAGGTTTCCCCCAACTGCAAAGAATACCATGGTATTTTTGATGAGCTGGTCTCATCAACTATTTTTTTCCTCTTAGCTTCTTCCTCTATATCACCATCCAGATGAATTATTTATTCTCTTCCTCTCTTAGGATTATTTTCAGTGGGATGTGGAGTTTCAACCTCCATCTGCCCATATATAGAAGACTTCCCTCCATTTTCCAATTTCTCCACTTCTGGTCTAGATTCATGAATAAAAGGAGCATATCCATTCTCTAACCGTATATTTGAAATTATATGACTTGGGTCATAAGCCCATTTTTCTCCTAATGATCTAGTTGGATATTGTTGGCCACCCTCCTATTCCACTTGGACCCCCACCATTGTTTCTTTCAGTTTGTTAGTTTCCTTAATTGTAGCACAATTTACTATTTTTGGCAGTTTTTTGGGTCCTAAACTTGTAGAGCCGTTTTGGGGCCCTAAACGATGTTTTTTTTGGGAAAATCACTTGCAGGTGAATATGAGTCTTTGAATCTATATTGAATATTTGAAGTTTTATTCATCTGATAGATCTTTATAACGAGGTATCATGTGCATCAAACGAATATCGTATGCCAAAGTTATGACCCCGAGAAATTGATGTACCAATTTACCGCAACGAGGCCCATAGTTTGGCGTTTCATCTCCTAGGGTTACGTTTTTTGATTTTGAGGGTTTTCCATAACTTATTAATAATAAATAGGCCTTCGATCTTCATTGTAACACAATTTAGAGACATGTAACCACCACATCTCTTCTCAGAGATAAGCTACCAGTGCCCTAGGTAGTTTATTTCTATTATGTCTGTAAGCATATTTCAGTCATATGATATTAATTAAATGAAGTTTTATTTCTGTTGCATATTTGCTTTTATGTGTATTTCTGTATTTTATTGTGTTCCTACATAAGTCTAGATCACCTAACAATAAATTCATGCCCTTCAAAATTTTATGGGCCTCTTCAACTGCTTACCTAGTATTCACAGTAAATAGGCCCATAATCCTAGGAAACTTGAACAAATGACCCTTTTTTACAGGAAAAAAATGAATTTGATCTACATTTAGGCTTTTCCTTATGAATTCCAAAGCGAAAATCCTGATTGGAACTAAGGTAGGTAGTCTAAAAGGTTCAACATCAGCTCCATATAACCTTATTTCTGCATGAACTTCAAAGGCAAAAAAATCTCCAAACTTCACATCTTTGCTAAATTGTAGGAATGATTGAGCTTTAGGCAACAAACATGGTGCAAGTGAACCATTCAAAATGAATATACAATTGGGAGAAAATAGGAAGTAAAATAAAAAAAGGCCTTCTTCGCAAAATCCTTCCTTACTACATCTGTCCAGAAAATAACTGAATGTTTGTTTTTATTTGAGTCCATGAAATTCAGCCCCAACTGCATGAAACTTTCAACATGACTGTATAAAAAAAAATAAGTGACAAGAGAATGAAACCTAAAGCAACCAATAAGCGATAGGTTCATAAAATGAGTGTTAATAACATCCTCCAAATAAGCAGGTATGTCAAGGACCACTCTAGGCTTCATCATGAGGGAAAAAATTCCTAGAACTGATTTATCCACCATTATAGTAGCTTCTTTGCCCATAATTTTAGCTAGAATATGAAGGACCGGTTTCACGTCTTCAACAAAGAGGTATAAAGATAATTGACTTGAATCAAGAGAAAATTGTGCTTTATCAGGCATCCGATAAAATAGAATTTGAGCATATTCAGGTCCAAGTAAGTCTTGAAAGTACATGGATAGAGACTCATAAGAAAAAATTAGATATGAAATGGCAAGAGGATAACAGGGGGATTGTCGAATTAAAATGGCAGAAACTTGAAAAATGTTTTCTCCCAACTGGTTCATTACAAAACACTTCTGGGGGTACATTGCTATGACTCTCCAATGAATAAATTCAGTGAACATATAGGTTTGAGGAACAAAATCTGACAAAACACCTGACTTGACTAAGGCTGAATAAAATGGAAAATTAGATTGGTTTAACATGAGTTGTTGATAGAATTGGAGGTGGTTCATTGTACATATGGTATCAACGATACTGTGTTCAGTATCCATGAGAGGAATATGTGTAGATGACCTGGCTAATACATTTCTCTTTGACATTTTATCAATTTCAAGTACAATTGGAGTATAAATACCTAGTTTTGATGAAAATGATGACTGGACGTCTGTGAATTCTTTGGAAACTTTACAGCTCGAAAAGAGGACGAGAAAAAAAGAAATGGGGAAGGGATTTTATAAAGGAAGGGAAAAAAAGGGGGGAGGGGGAGAATTCATAATAAATGCATTGTGTGGAAAATAAATGAATAACAAGACGGGTAAAGTGACAGGTGAGATATGACGTGGCGTAAAAAAATATGATGAGGCAGGCTCGCTTATTGACGTCGCTAGCTCGCCTACTGACGTCACTACGGGGGGACTCTGCCACATGGGAAGGCCTTAAGGGTTGTGCTACCGCAGTGAATCTGGGCCACACATCTCTAGTCAATGAGAGGGAGTCAACATTCTTGCGAAGGCACCCCTCGTTGTAACAAGTGTGTTGTTTGTGGTGTCAGATTTGTAGCATCGTGAGGGCATCGTCTCTACAACAATCCCGATCTAACAACCTATGTGCTAGTTAACTCCACTTTGGTCGTAGGATGGTCCCCACCTCCATTGCATTTATTTCTCTGACAAGTGTTTAGTACTCATATATATATATATATATATATATATATATATATATATATATATATATATATATATATATATATATATATATATATATGTATATATATATTGAAATATTCATAATTCAACAATAATGCCTATCTTTCTCATTTGGTATATGCATATTTGATTTTTCCCTTTTTCTCTTTAAAAAAAAAGGAAATTGAAACCTTTACAACATACAAAAGTTAAAACGAGTTACAAAACCTACCATAGCTAGGAGGGGTCTAGATGAGGTATTGATAATGTGATTGCTTTTGTACCTTTTTTTTAATGTTATTTATCATCTCCTAAAGTTTCATGAAGTTATGGGTAGTGATATGGGCTCTTGGGCTAAAAATTCGGCACAAATCCCAAAGTTGCAGGAACAAAACTGATCAATTGGGGCCATGGCCACATGCTTTTTGTATTGTTCTTGCAGCTATAAGCTCCTAACCACAACCTTTCCTTGGCATGCCTGCGACTATGGTCCAAAGGGTAAAATATTTAGTCTCCCTCAGGGGTCAGGGGCCTGAAAGTTTGGGTTACCTCTTGGGGATGTTGTTGATGTTGTGTAAGGTGTGTTTGTCTTGTTTCCGTCAGTTCCACTTCCTTAAGGTCATCTAGGAGTTTGAATATCATATTAGTAGTATCTCATCGCATGTTTACCCCAATTGGATGGTTAATTAGGTAGATGTGGGAAGGGGGTGTTACAAATACCATAGTTAATTCTACTAGTCATTAGATGTTGATTTATTTTACATGTGACCATAGTTGCATATTTCATGATTTCTTCTTTTCTTTATTCAAATATTTCTTCCCAAGAATTTCCAATATTAGTTCCTTCATCTTTGTGAACCATATCATATTAAATATGAGGACATATTATGTTGATTTCATCTAGTCAATATGTGAACCATGCTTTCATGTTTCATTCCAACAGAAGAGACTCATTTCGTATACTCATGAGCTAAAGTGTCTACCCCATCTATCTATGTTGAACTCCAACAATAAATTTCAGCGCCTACACTAGTGTGGGACCAGGACGTCTTAGCAGCACCTACACTGGTGTGGGCTAAATTTGGTGCAGTGTCTATTTTAATTTTCCCTTAATTAAAATGGACAATAAAATGTAATCTTATCTCATAATCACTTGTAATAGTTAACTGAGTGTGATAAACTCAGTTAGCTCATGAATTTTGAGTTGAGGGTAGTATGTGAGGCATGCAGAGTAATTCTAATTGTAACAGAGTTCGAAGTGCAGTTGGTGCATTAGTTTAATGCATGTGTAATCAATTAGCTCAGTTAAGTGAGTTAAATTCAGTTGTGCTAGTCGTAACTGTTTTTTTCACTAGTGAGAGATCAAGTGAATTAAATATTATTTAATTCACAATCAGTGATCTAACATGCAACTGATGATTTACTATTATTAGCTGCATGAATGTCAGTTCCAGAAGAGACCTAGTTGAGACGAAGGTGAAAGGGATGTTAACTATCAGTTGTAGGATTATTTGGTTGCACCCATGCAACCAAAAACTCATTGGATTTCCCATGATCCTTGCACATTTTAGGAAGGCCAAAATTCCTAAATAATAGGGATTTCATTCATCAGGAATTGCACAAGCAAGCTAGGTTGTTTAGAGGCTGAGAATTGGCTAAGTGTTAGTCAGTTTTGTCCAGGACAGTTTGAGAAAATTAGCTGAGTACATGAGACTCTTGTGAGAAGAGTGTATTATAATTGTTTCATGTATCCATGCTAAATATACAATAGAATATAGTGGGGTTTTGAGTAGCAATCTTTCCCCGGGAAATTATATGTGTTGTGGTTTGATTTGATTCTTCTTTGCTTCACGTGATTGGCGATTGTGTTTAATTTCCGCAATTGATTTGTAGAAGTGATTCAATATTTAGATTTAGTAAATTGTTAGATCGGATTAAATCCATGATATACATATTGTTTGTATAATTTATACATGGTATCAGAGCACAGGAAATCAAAATAGTGGAGGAGAAGCTGAGTTTGTGACTGAAGAGAACTCGAATTTGTAGAAGACTTTCATGGTGCTATAGCTGATTCAGGATCGAAATGAATTTCAATGGCTTGAGATTGGAGTATGAACTTGAGGGAAAATCTAAATATATTTATTGGAAAGACATGATGGAGGCAGTACTGGAGGACAATGGATTGAAGGAATTCATTGATAATGATGTTCCCAAACCCGCTATGACAAATGCTCCAAATATTCATGCATGGCAAAAGAAATTTGAAAAGGAAAGGAGGATCTTACTAGAGGGAGTACGAGACCACATTTTCTAAAGTATCCATGGAAAAGTGACACCATATTCAATGTGGAAAGCTTTGACAGGTCTATTTCAAAGAAATAGTGATCACAGGAAATTGGCACTACAAGCTAAACTTAGGAAGATCAAGATGGAGAAAGGCAAAACCATGTAAAAATATTTAAAAAAGTTTTCCAATGTTAGGATGAGCTTGGGAGAATTGGCATTACTGTCGTTGATGATTATTTGGTGAGCTTAGCTCTTCTAGGATTTCCCAAGAGTTGGCATAGTTATCGGGACACTGTCAATGTGAGGGAGAAGCTGCCAGATTAGGAACGACCATTAAGGGAATTTTGAGGTCTAAAATGGGCATCCCAAGAAAAATGTACAACAAAAATAAAATTTATAAGAACCAATAGGATTCAATATGATGATGTCAACCATGGGGGATGATTCACCATTTTTTAAGTAAAAGGGTAAAAAGATTAAAAAATAATAAAATAATAAAACTACCTTTTCAACTCATATTTTCAACTTATCTCCCAAAGTTTTTACTCAAATTTCGAGTGGGAGTACTCGTTGGATGCAAAAGTTAATTCCTTATCCAAGGGGTACCCATGTTGCATACTTTTTATGGACCCTGCTACACGAAAAATGAGAAATACCTAAAAAAACTTGATTGCATTCACGTTTTTCATGTATTTCTCATTTTTCATGTAGCAGGATCCATCGAAAGTATGCAACATGGGTACTCATTGGATGGGGAATTGAATTTTCATCCAACGAGTACTCTCACTTGAAATTTGAGTAAAAAATTTCGGAGATAAGTTGAAAATACGAGTCGAAAAAGTGGTTTTTCTTTTTTCCCTCTAAAATTTGATGATGTAATAAAATATTATTTTATTATTTCCACTATTATTTTATAATTTCCTTAGGAGGCCCATTTTAGACCTCAAAATTCCCCTAATGTTTGGTTAGATTTGGTGCAAGAAGAGTTCAGATGGAATACCAGAGATGTATCTTCATCTAAGAATGAAGATGAAGAAGATTGTGCTTTGGCTGCCAAGGGGAAGAAGGGGAAAGGAAAGAAATTCCATTCCAAATCTGAGTCCAGTAAAGATGGCAAGAAGTGTGACATGTCCAGAGTGAAGTGTTTTCACTGTCATGAGCATGGACATTATGCCACTAACTGTCCACAAAATAAGAAGAACAAGAAGGCTTTAGGATCTACAGCTGGTGAGGATTTGGCCTCGCAGTTTGAGCTTGACTTCTTGCTCATTGCATGCATGGTGTCAAGCGCAATGAGATCGGTGTGGTATTTCAATAGTGGCGCATCCTTTCACATGATGAGAGACAAAGAAATTTTCAATATCTTGGAGGAGAAGGACTTCTAGATCCATATCGAAATGGGTGATGATGGGCGATACAGTGCTACCAAGATTGGTACCATTACCTTCCAAAGACAGTCAGGTAAACCCTTTCAATTAAAATATGTAATGCATGTACCAGGCTTGAGAAAAATTTAGTCTCAGTTGAAATGTTGGAGGATAGATGCTGTGATGTTGTTTTCAGTGAAGGAAAATATTTCCTACGAAAAAAAACAATAGGAAAAGCCAAGAAGATTGGGATTCGAGTTAAGAATATCTATAAAATTGATGTAGATGGCTGCACAACATTGATGGGTAAGGCGGAAAAAGTGGTGAGCCGAGATGAGGGTGGATCATGGCACCAGATATTGGGCCATCTTCACCACAGAGCCTTAAAAGTCATGCAACAGATTTCTACGGGTCTTCCCAAGGGTACACTTGCACAGTCAGACACATGCAAGGGATGTACTATAGGAAAATAAGAAAAGGACACCTTTCATGAGAAGGAGAACTAAGCCTCAGGGATCCTTGAGAGAGTTCACTCAAACGTGTGTGGACCATTCTCTACTGCTTCGACAGAAAAGCATAAGTACTATGTGATATTTGTTGATGACTTTTCTCAAAAGTGTTGGATCTACTTCATGCAGAAGAAAGATCAGACGTTCTCAAAGTTTCTTGAGTTCAAAGCACTAGTGGAGAAAGACATAGGGTAGCGTGTGAAGGATCTTAGGAGCGAAAATGATGGTGAGTACATATCCAATTAATTCAATAAATTTGCAGCAAGGAAGGAATTCAGAGAGAACTGATTACGCCTCATAACCCACAGAAGAATCGGGTTGCAGAGAGAAAGAACAAAACAATTGTGGGTGCAGCAAGAGTGATGTTGCATGATCAGGACCTAACGTTGCATCTGTGATCAGAGGCATGCAACACATTGGTATTTTTGGAAAACAGTTGTCCTCATAGGATACTTGGCATGAGTACACCAGAAGAGGATTTCACTGGTAAGAAACCTGATGTTTCACATTTTAATATTTTTGGCTCATTTGTTTATGTGCATGTGACCAAAGACACCAGGAATAAGCTGGAACCAACAAATGAGATTGGGATTTTTTTGGGGTACACTGATACTCCCCATAATTATCGGGTGTATTTTCCAAACATCAGAATGACTATTGTGGGATGAGATATGAAATTTTATGAGGAGAAAGCCATGTGATTGTCCCTTGAGAGGGAGCTGGATTTGCATGTAGAGGAGGAAATATTGGTTCCAAATAATTAATCTCAAGATGTGGAGCAGCCACATGCGAAGGATCATGGAGTATAAAAAAACAATCATGCATAGCCATCCACCAGAAATGGTAGAAGGCACACCACGTAAGATGATGTTAGATTCCTATATTACTAGTATAGTCCCTTATTGTTGTTAGTGTAACCCCCTTATTGTTATTATTGTACCCCTGTAACCCCCATATTGTTATTATTGTGCCCTTAAATTATTATTGTTAGGCCAACTAGGATTACATTGTGGCCCCACCAGGATTACATTGTGGCCCCATGGACTCCTATATATAGAAAGGAGGTTTTGTAATTTGAATCATCCAAGAATTGTTCATTTATGTAATGTATTGGAGGTTTCCCCCTCGAAGTGGCTTATTTCTAAGGCATTGATATCTCTTTTCTTCTATTTTTGGAGCTGGTTTCAAAACATTTGGTATCAAAGGTTTGGATTCTAGGGTTTCGCTGCTCCAAACAGGTCATCGTGGAATTTCCGCTATAAATTTTTTTCTACGAAGGTTAAAAAGCTGAAATTTTTAGGGCATGAATCTAAAATCCTAAGGAACAACATCACAAAATTTCAAAGCTTCGTTTGCAATATTTTCGGAGATATGATCTGTGGAAGGTAGGGCTTTTTGCAGGCTCCTAAATTTCACTTAAACATGTCATCGCGGAATTTTAGCTATAACATTTTTTATACGAAGGTTAAAAAGCTAAAATGTTTAAAGCACGAAGTCGAGATCCCGAGGAACATCGTCACAAAATTTCAGAGCTTGGTTCGCAATATTTTTGGAGATATGATCTGTGGAAGTTAGGTCTTTTTCAGGCTCCCTAATTTCACCTCAAAGAGGTGATCGTGAAAAAATATTAATAACTCTCTCTCTGAGCATCAGATTGGAATTCTGTAAAAAGTTTCTAGAAGTACATGAAATTTAGTTTCCTATCTATAAATTTTAGAGCCAAAGGAGCAAACAGTGACACATGGCAAGTCATACAAGCTCGCTCTACTGAACTAGTCCATAATTAGATCATTATGGGACATTGGAAATAACTTTTTCTTGAAGAATCCAAATCAAGTCAGACCTATGGCATTTGAAATAAGCTTTAGAGGACTACTACATGGCCAAATTTTTATATATTGAGGATCTGCAATTAGAGAGATAGTTCAATTTCAATATAGATCTCTACAAAATCAAGTAAAAGGTGTGTATTTTTTTTCCTGAATTGCATAAGTCTTGTTTGAAGAATCAAGTTGAATTGATTCCAAGGGCATATTGTAGAATATATATCAGTATTGGTTTCTAAAATGGCCCCTAAAAATAATTCAACACCCATTAAGCCTTTAGAAGGCTCTACTATGACTCATGAAGACGAAGAATGGCAACATGACATATCAAAATTACAAGAGCAAGTGCAACAAATTTCGCTCTCGCAAAGAGCAACAAAAAATGACATGGAAGTTTTGAAGAAAGGCATGGAAAATAAGATGGATGGTCTGAAGAAAGGTGTGGAAAATAATATGGATGGTCTAAAGAAAGGTGTGGAATCTAAGATGGATGGTTTGAAGAATGGCATGGAAGCTGGCATAGAATCTAAGATGGATGACATGGAAGCTAAGATGGAAAACATGAAGAATGATCTAAAAGCAGACATGGAAGGTTTGACAAAGTTGATACAAGAAATGTTTCCTAATGGTGAAAAGATAGTAGAGGAAACTCATGATGAGAACAAAATAAATGTTAATCGTGATTTCATAAACTCTAATGTTGGCGGGAAGAACCACCATATTCCAAAATGGATATGAGGAATTTTGATGGAAAGGATCCTGTAACATGGATACTACAGATGGAGCAATATTTTGATCTCCATAATGTGCAAAACACACAAAAGGTACGCATTGCAACTTTACATTTAGAAAAAATACATTTGTATGGTATCGATGGCTTTGCTCCCGTAAAAAAATTGTCACTTGGTCAATTTTTACGGAGGAAATGATAGCACATTATGAGGATACAAAGAGCAACACCTTCTTTAGCCAATTGATAAATCTCAAACAAAAGGTTTTAGTGGGGGAGCACATTGAGGACTTCCAAAAATTGAATATAAGGGTAACTGATATTCCAGAGGAACACAGGATTGATCTCTTCATAGGCACTTTAAAGGATAACATCCAACATGAAGTTCGAATTTTGGAACCCGATTCATTGGAGAAGGCATTCAGGTTGGCAAGAAAAGTTGAATGTAAAATTATGGCGACAAGGAAGCCTACCACTCAATTCTATAAAGAAGGAAGTGTTGCAACGCCTAGATTTCCACAACCTACAAGGTTGACACCACAACAATTGGAAGAAAAAAGAGCAAAAGGGCTTTGCTACAGTTGTGATAGCAAATACACTAAAGGTCATAAGTGTGCTGAGAAGAAATTATTTTACATAGATTGTGAAGAGGAAGAAGAAAATGAACAAGAAGAGGATATACACCAGGAACTAGCCCTAGAAGAGGAAGAAATGAGTCTGACCATATCGTGTAATGCATTGGTAGGAATTACCACTCCTCAAACTCTCAAGATAGAAGGGCATATCAAGAAGAAAAAGGTAATAGTGTTGATTGATTCAAGTAGTACCCATAATTTTATTCATTGTAAGGTAGCCAAGGAATTGAATTGTTTCCTATACCTAGCACCAGAGTGTCAAGTGATGGTTGCAAATGGAGGAACTATAAATTGCTCTGGAAAATGCCATAATATCAAGCTAACCATGGGGGAATATTTATTGAATAGTCCAATGTTGTCCATTCCAATGGGAGGTGTTGATGTTGTACTAGGAGTACAATGGTTACAATCTTTGGGGAGGGTAGCTTTTAATTTTCAAGAACTTTTCTTGAATTTTTTTCGAAGGATCATTTATCAGAATTACGGGGTATTACGGGGAAGCAAGGAAAAGATAATAGCTCTAATGTCATGACAAAGCTTCTAAAGCACAATGACTCCCACCTATTTATTGATCATGATCATGCTATTAATTTGATTCCCGAAGTGTTCCTCCAAACCGCAGAGCCTTAGATATCCTTATGTCCAAAAAGAGCGAAATTGAACGTATGATTGCGAGAAATGTTAGAGAGGTATAATTCAACCTAGTCAAATTTCTTTCTCTGTTAGCATTCGTACACGAAGGATGGAACATGGCTCATGTCGGATTATTTCGAGCTAAATAATCTCACCATTAAAGATAAATTTCCCATTCCTATGATTGATGAATTATTGGATGAATTACATGGAGCAATTTATTTTACCAAGTTGGATCTTCGTTCAGGATATCATCAAATTAGAATGAAGACTGAAGATATTCCAAAAACAGCATTTCGAACTCATGAGGGTCATTATGAATTTTTGGTCATGCTTTTTGGCCTTACCAATGCACCTTCTACATTTCAAGGGTTGATGAATTCCATTTTCAAACCCTTCCTTAGAAAATTTGTGCTAGTATTTTTTGATGATATACTAATCTATAGCAGGTCTTGGAAGGATCATGTTCAACATGTTGACAAGGTGCTCAAACTATTGCAGGAGAAACAATTATGTGCAAAAACATCCAAATGTTTCTTTGGAGTACAAGAGGTGGAATATCTGGGTCATATTGTATCTCACGAGGGTGTTAAAGTAGACCCTAACAAAATTAAAGCCATTAAGGAATGGAAAGTCCCCACAACCATAAAGCAGTTGCGAGGATTTCTCGGGTTAACAGGGTATTATCGCAAGTTTGTTAAGAATTATGGGAGAATAGCGGCACCTCTAACAACATTATTGAAGAAAGATGCATTTTCATGGACTCCTGAAGCAACTAAGGCCTTTGAACATCTTAAAGAGGCAATGTGCCTAGCACCGGTCTTAGCTACACCAGACTTCACAAAAACCTTTATTGTGGAATGTGATGCCTCAGGAAATGGATATGATGCAGTTTTAATACAGGAAGGAAGACCCATTTCTTTTGAAAGTCGTCCAATCAAAGGAAAGTATTTACGAAAACCTATTTATGAGAAGGAAATGTTAGCAATACTGCATGCACTAAAGAAATGGCGAACTTACCTAATGGGAAGACACTTCAAGGTAAAAACTGATCATGATAGTCTTAAACACTTTTGGAACAAAGACTATCTTCAGAAGAGAAGAAAAAATGGGTCACAAATATGTTGGGTTATGACTTTGAAATAATCTACAAAAAAGGAAAGCTTAATGTTGTTGCAGATGCACTCTCAAGAAAGAATGAAGAGGTGGAAGCATTGCTTTGTGCCATTTCTATTATCCAACCAGATTGGATAACCGAAGCAAGAGATGAATGGAAAAAGGACAAAGATGTATGGACACTCATTCAAAAGTTGCAGCAAGATCCTAGTACATATGATACATTTAGTTGGAAAAATGATTCCTTATGGTACAAAGATCGCTTATATATTTGTAAGAATTCCCAACTAAAACAAAAGATTCTTTTGGAATTGCACACTTCTCCTTTAGGAGGACACTCAAGATTTTTAAAAACTTACCACAGGGTGAAGAAATTTTTTTTTTGGGATGGCCTTAAATCTGATATTCAAAAGTTTGTGGCGGAATGTTTGGTTTGCCAGCAGAATAAAGTTGAGACAATTAAGACCCCGGGACTTCTACAACCTTTATCCATTCCAAGTCAACGTTGGAGGAGATTTCAATGGATTTTATCACAGGTTTACCTAAGTCCGAAGGAAAGAGTGTCATCATGGTGGTAGTTGATAGACTTACCAAGTATGCACACTTTTGTGCATTATTTCATCCATTTAAAGCAAGTACAGTTGCTACTACATTTATGGACAAAATTCAAAAGCTACATGGAAGCCCAAGGGTTATTGTGAGCGATAGAGATCCCATTTTTACTGGAAATTTTTGGACGGAGTTATTTTCTTATTTGGGTACTCAATTAGCTCATAGCTCATCTTATCATCCTCAATCCGATGGTCAAACTGAGATAGTAAATAAATGTTTGGAAGGATATATTCGTTGTTTTGTATCTGATAAACAAACACGATGGGTCAAGTGGTTACCTCTAGCTGAATGGTGGTATAACACTTCCTTCCATACTGCAGCAAAAATGACCCCATTTATGGCACTTTATGGATATCATCCACCATCCATCACATCATCTTTAAGAGAAAATTCTAAGGTTCAAGCAGTGGAAGATCACATCGAGCATCAGCAAGAAGTTCTCCAACTCTTAAAGGATAACTTTAATTTGGCACAAAATCGAATGAAACAATAGGCAGATCAACATCGCAGCGAGAGAAGTTTTGATGTAGGAGATTGGGTATTTTTACGGCTACAACCATACAAACAAATGTCGCTCAAGCAAGCTAAGAAGGATAATAAATTATCACCAAAGTACTATGGTCCTTACAAGGTGTTGCAAAATATTGGTACTATGGCATACAAATTGGAGCTTCCTGCTTCTTCACGAGTGCATCCAATTTTTCATGTTTCATGCTTAAAGAAGGTTATAGGTGAAAATCTTCCAGTTCAAACAATATTGCCAGAACTTGATGAGGAAGGAAAAATCATATTGGAACCTGAAGCGGTCATGGAAACAAGAACTCGACAACTACGGAATCGATCAATTTCGGAGTATCTCATCAAGTGGAAGAACTTACCCACTGAAGATTCTACATGGGAGGATGAGAATTTTATACAGAAGCACCCAGAGCTACTCAAGTGTTGAGGAAAACACTTTTTTGAAGGAGAGGGGTATGTTAGGTCCCTATATTACTAGTATAGTCCCTTATTGTTGTTAGTGTAACCCCCTTATTGTTATTATTGTACCCCTGTAACCCCCATATTGTTATTATTGTGCCCTTAAATTATTATTGTTAGGTCGGCTAGGATTACATTGTGGCCACATGGACTCCTATATATAGAAAGGAGGTTTTGTAATTTGAATCATCCAAGAATTGTTCATTTATGTAATGTATTGGAGGTTGCCCCCTCAAAGTGGCTGATAGATTTAGACTTGATGTAGCAGAGAATGTAGGAGCCCATACTTCACTGCACAGATAGAGACAATCTCGAGACAAATTACTGGATACATGGCTCTTATGAGCAAGTGTATTGTGAAAAAACCATCTTCCTTTCAGGAGGCAGTGCAACAACCAATTTGGGTTGATGTAATGGTGGAGGAGTATGGATCCATTGTCAAGAACAATGCATGGGAGATTTTCCCAAGACTGGTCGGTAAATCAGTGGTTGGATCTAGATGGATCTACAAGGTAAAACAAGATGTTGATGGGAGTGTGGAGAAGTACAAGGATAGATTTATGGCTCAGGGATTCTCACAGATTTAGGGGATTGACTATGATGAGACTTTCACACCAGTCGTGAGGTACTCTTCCATTAGATCTATCCTTGCACTCTCAGTGCAGATGGGGTGGCACATTCATAAGATGGATGTGAAAAATTCATTTCTAAATGTAGTTATTGAGGAAGAAGTGTACATTGAGCAGCCAGAAGGTTTCAAGATATTTGACAGTGAGTTGCATGTGTGCTGATGCTATAGGGTAATATGCTTGGGTGGTGGTTATTTTCTTCCTTCCATGTTACCTTCTCCTTTGAGCTGATGAGGAGGTCATTTGTCCTATAACAGATGCCCCCTAAAGTGTGAGGTTAGAGGTGAAGATGATGGCCGAAATACTTTATAATAAGTGTAGTAGAATGAGAGGAATTGGAGTAATGAGGAAAACCTGAAACAAAAAAATATGTTAGAAAATATAGTATCTGTCTTGAGTCGGGCATTCCCATGCTTAGTAGCTAATCAAAATGATTTCTCTAGAATAGAGATATGAACAGTGTGTCCACCGATAAGCACAATGTGGAAGCGTATGTCATAAGAGGATCAAACTGATAAGATGTTTCCAAAAACAATATCGCAACTTGGGAGAGGAAACACAATTGTAATGGTGTAAGCCTTAACCCAAGGTCTTGGTTGCCGCTTCACTAAACTGCATTTTTCTGCACATGTGAATAAATGAATTTTAGTCGAACATGCGGGAAATCATCTAATTACCAGTAAATAACAAAAAATGTTAATAGATGCGAGGGCGGCCACCGATAAGGATGATGGTCCCAAATATGCAAAATACAATCTAGCAAGTGTGAATAAAAGGAGTTGATGTCGAACACTCGTAGAATCATTCGATTGGGAGCTAATAATGAGAACCCCCAACCAAACACAAGGTCACCTGCCACTGATGTCTGCAAGTACGTCGGTACTGGCGTGTTTCTAGATCAACTTCCTAGATAAGATGTTGAAGTTGATAGGAAGAGATTTGTAGAAAGGTAGGCATTGAGGCATCCTACATCAGTCGACACCAAATGAGAAAAAATGATTTTGTTTATGGAAATAGTCAATATAAAATTGGAATGAATGATGACAAATAATTTTTGGTATATGATGGCTTGGTTGATACAAGGAGCAGTAGATAGCGGGATCCTCTTGAACAATAGAAGGCACTGTAATAGGGTACTAGGCATCTTAGGCTTAATGAACACCAAAGAGTGTCAGGATTCACCAATACAGGAACATTGGCATACAAAGGCTAAACTCATAGATGGTAGGGTTCGGCTAAATGCGAGTGATTTTTCTGGGAAGTGCCATGTTCAAGATTTTGTGCTGCCAAATCGACCTTTAAAATATAACAGAATAAGTATCCACTTTGTCCAAATTTTTCCCCGTCTGATTAAGTTTAACGAGTTCAGACGGGTAAACTCAGTGATATTTTCACATTTAGAGAGTCTGAAAAAAAATCATAAAAGACAACTTTAAGGGGTACCTTTGTCATGTTTGATAACCGGGCACGCCGAAGGGAGAATAGTAAGCCCGAAATAGTTCCTTTTCCGTGAGTTAGTCCATTGAATCCGGAAAAAGTGAGAAACCTATGTTGAATGGATATCTGCCTCATTTTTTTATGAGTACGAGGAGACAGAGTAAACTCAATGTTCTTCTTGAAATTTTAACGAGTCCGACGAAGAAAAACTCGATGCTCTCCGTGAATTTTTAATGAGTCCCACAGAGAAAAATTTAGTTACTTTTTTTGTTTAATGAGCTATAAAAAGATAGAAAATAATGGCTCATATTTCTTCATTGTAGTAGTTTAACGAGCCCGACAAAGGAAAATCAAGGTTTTTTCAGTTTTATGATCTAGAAAAAGTCCCTAAAAGGAAAGCTTGTTGCTTCTTTGAGTAAGTTTAACGATCCCGAAGAAGAGAACTCAAAGTTTTTCAGTTTAGCGAGTGAGAAAAATACCATAAAAATAATGCTCGGTGCTTCTTCATGTAAGTTTAACGAGCCCGAAGAAGAGGACTTGAGGTTTTTCGGTTTAACGAGCGAGAAAAATACCATTAAAAGAATTCTCTTTGCTTCTTCATGTAAGTTTAACGTGCACGAAGAAGATAACTTGAGGTTTTTTGATTTAATGAGTGAGAAAAATACCATAAAAAGAATGCTCGAAATTTCTTGATCTCTTTCTCATCAATAGAAGGATCTATGTCGGGAATTTTATCCCAAGACCAAGTAAAGACATTGCGGAATTCATTAAAAAGGGATGTGAAGTGTGCAATTTCCTCTGGATTGCAATCGGCTCCAATCTAAATGTTTTCCACGATACCCGTTTTGACTGGGATATCTATGAGCATAGTCTTGTAAATATTGCCCATGTTCCATTTCGTATCAAGAGTTTTAACAGTTATGTAAGTGGAGGGAACGATCTCAGGTGGGTCAAAAGATGGGTTTTGAGTAGTGATCGCGTCCGAATCGAACATCGAAGCATGATGATGGAACTCTCCCCAAGGTCGTTATTCTAGAGACATGATCTCTCGAATAGGTTCATCCGTAGGCAGGAATTCATCAAGGAGATCCTTATAATGAACCGTGATAGGTGTGATAATCCTGGGGGTTGATTCGACCAATGGCCGAAAGAAAAGCATTCCTTTGTGCTAGGCAGGTTTGAAATACTTCGAGTGTAGACATGGATGACGGTGCTTGTGCCAAATATTCTACAATATTTTAGTTTTGGGCAGCATGCGCAAAGGTGTTATGATTCGTGTGTCGAAGTGTCCCTTTGGGGGGATGAATCGTGGGGTCAGAAACAGGCCTTTCGATATGAAAATCATTGGGTGGCAGTGGATTTTAACTTGTACTAGGTTCCTGAGCATCAATGACATGATTTCCATAGAGTTTGGAGTTCAATAATTTCTACGCCATAAATGGCGGATGATCGTTCACCGGAAGGATGGGTACCACCGTTTCTCCTTTGTGGGGGTTGTGTTGGGTTGAAAACCATGTGTTGTTGTTGCTGCTATGGATTAGGGAAGGGATTATGAAGAATGGCATGTGTCCTCCCAGAGTCCTTGTTTGTGATAAAATCTGTGCATTCCTGCTGCCGATTACATTTGTATGTCAAGTGGTACTCCACACAAATTCTACTTGGAAATTTCATGGGTTTCTCCTTTCCTTTTTCATTCTTAGCAAAATTTTTCTGATTGGGATTATTCTGAGTATCGAACTACTCTTCAGAAGGAGAGGTATTTTTCTTGTTCTTCTTGTTCTTTCCGCTAGGTTTTTGTGTAAACTACACAGAATTTACCTCAGCGGTAGGACGAGTAGTCAATTGGTTAGGGGCGGTGGTAGCCAAAGGTGGCTGGGAGGTTTTCCCACTAAGCTATTTTATGGCTACACCTGAGATTGCACCAATGAGGCCGTCGATGTGTGCTCCAGATTTTTGAGTAGCGGGAGGATTAAGATTTCCAGGGGCATGGGGGGAGTAAATCATACAGAGTGCCAGACTGTGAATAGATCAGATCTAAATTTTGTGCACGACGGATGGATTTGTATTCCATGACCATAGCGGACAAGAAAAATTCTTTAGTTAGGGGTGGTAAGAGTCACTTAAAAAACCAGTTGGATAAGAGGTGATCTAGGATTGGTTCTTTGACGAGCCTCTGCCTACGTCTCCATTCATGAATGTGATCAGATATGTGGGTGGCAGTGCCTTGGCGCAACAAGGTTAAAATTTCCGTGACAGTTTCATATCTAATAGGTAATTGGAAGTTCTTAAGAAATTTCATAGCTAAGGCACCCAAAGTGTTGACGACCCCACATGGTAACTCAATGTACCATTTGGCAGTTTTGCCTATGAGAGTGCAGGGAAAAATTCAAAGCCGGATATTATCATCCACCATGGACTTAGAAACAAACCATATATGAAAGCTGGTGACGGGCGTAGCCGGATCATCCCCCTATTTCCCGTCAAATTTAGGGATGTCAAAAGGAATCTTATGCAAAAATGGAGGCCAAAGTGGGTTGTGGTTGATGGGATCATTGGTTAGTTTGTAGATGTCGGGGATGTCTAGAGCTGCCAAAAATGGCAATTGCTTGTTTTCCCCTGGATCTAGACAAGGAAGTATTGGCTGACCATCAATGTGTTACCAATGGGATAAGTAGGAATTTGTTGATAAAATTTACCTATGGGTGGGGGTGTAGGGGTGTATGGTTTTTTCTTGTAGGGTATGTTGCACTGAGGGGTGAACTATTGGTTTCCCCCAGTGTAAAAGTTACCTCCTTGCCCAAATTGACTTTGGGGTTGGTTTTCCCGTATGGACGCGATAGATTTAGCCAAAGGCATACTAATATTCGCATAGTTAAGCATCGACATAGACCCTACACTAGACGTTTGACCACTCAAAGGAACAATGTTAACAATAGGTTGTCCTGATTGTCCTAATGAATATAGGGGTACCAAAGTGCCCCCTGACATATATATGTTGGTGACACTGCCCCCTGGAAAGGTTACCAAGGGGTTTTAACTCAACAAAGGGTTCCAACCAAAAGGGTTACTAAAAGGAACCGAAGTAGCCCTGCTAGCGGGAGCGGAAACCATGGGTCTTGATGCAGTCACAATAGGAGCAAATCCCGAAGGGTTCAGAGGTCCACTGACAGTTGTGGTGACCAGATTGCTGGGACCGGGTATGGCTTGGCTACTGGGGTTGTTAATAATTGGCATAGAGCTAACAACCAGTGAGGAATATGGTGGTGGACCAGAGTTGGTTACCATCGGCATTGACCCCATGGGTGCCGATTGAGAAATGGATGTTGGTGAAACTGAAGACATATCTTGGCCTGGTGTAACCTGAACTAAAACTAGCCCCGACGGGTCAATGAGAGGAGGATTGTAAGAATGTATGACTCCTTTCATAAAAGGATCCTCTGGAAACTCCGTATTATACGGGGCTATGTGAAAATCAGGGGTTGTCACTGGAGACTGCTCTTCCAAAGAAGGAATTGGCTCACCGAGACTCGACTCCTCGTCCGGTGTCAAAAGAGGGAGACCTCACTGTCATCGAGACATACGACAAGGGTAGAAGGACGCCATGGTGACCTGTTTAATTTTATCAAATTTTAATTATTTGTGATGTATTATAAAGTCTCAGTGATAGTAACCACACACTTAAAAAAATAAAAAAGAAAAAAGGACTTCTAAAATCAATCAACAAGTAGCCATAATAGGGTGGCCCCGTATGAGTACTATCATTTGCTGGAGATGAAACCCAGTATCACAATAGCATACAGAGAGTGTTGGTCGTAAATACAATTATGGTTACTCTAGAGCTTCACATGAACCTCAGACAATAGGTGTAAACACTCTCATGAAGACGAGTACCCTCATAAAGACCGAAGACAGACTAGGTTCGTTTGTTTTAGGTACCAGGGACCCCTGCCCCAGTCACCTCGTGTAAGTCCCTAAAAATTTTGGTAACTAAAGATACTTAAAATCACAAACATCATCAGGGGTCACGGTCGTAGACAACATGCTATATGGCAAAACACCTAGATCCTTGATCTAGTTTCTACCTCGAAGGGAACCCTAATATATAGCATGCCCACTGAATTCAATCGAAGGTGGGCTACCTTCTCATGCACCCTGGTGTTGTCTCACGCTTAACTTCAGTGGTAGTGGAGTGGTCCTGATAATATGAGTGCAGTAGGATTTCACTTTTAATGACTCTAGTTTCAAGTTTTAAGATGTTGGGTGATTTTCTCACTTCTTCTACCCCAAGATCCTAGCTTGAACTACTATTAGTGTGAGCTCAGAAAAATTTATATGATTAATTTTCTTATTGCTTGATTCTTAGTGTACTTGATTATTATTCTTGCAAAGGGGGAGTGGACGTATGAAATGTGATGAGACTCTGACTCAAAAACCATGCAGAAACATGCTCTAAATATTCAATTCAACGAAGAGTATATTCTATAGGGAGAGATTATTTCAACATTCGTGCACCAAACATTCAAATAACACAGTTCAACTTTAAAGATTCAGAAATTTATCTATATTCTCTTAACAACTTTTTAACCAAAATTTTTCATAATTAATTCAGCTAAGTTCAAAAAACTTACAAAAAAAAAATTCTTCTTCAAAAAGTATATGCTACTAACATTAACCTTTTAAACAAGAACTAAAGACAAAAATGATAAATGGTAATCAAGCACAGGGATCTAGCAAAAAAATCTAGTCTGGTAGCTAATAACTCCACAGCCAAAGGGAAACAAAACATGGGTGTAAAAAAAATATTTTGGATGGGTAACGTTGGCAAGGAGAGGCTACAAAGTGTTAATGATGAGACTAACGCATTGTGTCTGAGAATAAGCAGTGTTGTAACACACTGAAAAACTCTGAGGGAGCATTACTCAAGGTAAAGTTGTACGGATGGCTAAGTAGGGTCTAATTTGGACTCTGTGAGATTTTGAGATGATTATTAAGCATATAAACTGGTCGGAAGGATATGTGAATAGAGGAAAAGAGGTAAAGTCATAGGAAAAACTCGGAAACTTGGGGTTTATTCCCTAGTGGAGTCGCCATTTATGCTATAGGGTAATATGCTTAGGTGGTGGTTATTTTCTTCCTTCCATGTTACCTTCTCCTCTGAGCTAATGAGGAGGTCATTTTTCCTATAACAACTGAATCAAGAGAGCACTGTATGGGTTGAAGCATGCACCTCGTGCTTGTACACTCGGATTGACAACTATTTCACCGGGTTGGGCTTCACCAAAAGTGAAGAGGATGAAAAACTATACCAGATTGTGGTTGATGGTAAGCGATTTATTATTATACTTTATGTTGATGATATAATTTTGACAGGTGATGAGCAGTTGATACACTCATCTAAGGAGGATCTTGCAAGGGATTTTGAAATGAATGACATGGGACTCCTTCATTATTTCCTTGGTTTGGAAATATGGCAGAGGGATGGTGAACTTTTTGTTTCTCAAGGAAAGTATGCCAAAGAGATACTGGGTAAATTTCATATGGAGAGTTTTAAACCCATGGACACACCTCTTCTAGGAAATTGGAGGAAAGAGGATGCTAACTAGTAGGTTCACTAATGTACTTGGTGAACACCAGACCAAACATTTTCTATGCAGTTAACCAACCGAGTCAAGCTATGGTTAAGTCAACCAAGCTCTTTTGGAAGGTAGGGAAGCATGTCTTGAGATATCTCAGGGGCACTATAGAGTATGTATTATGGTACAGACGAATAGAGAGAGTGAAGCTTCAAGGCTTCACGGATGCATATTGGGCAGGAAATTCATCAGACAGAAAGAGAACATCAAGAGGGATCTTCAGCATATGATTGAAAACAGTTTCTTGGTACAAAATGAAGTATCAATTTGTTTCATTCAGTTCAGCAGAGGTAGAGTACATGGCAGCAAGTCAACCTGCATGTGAGGCCATATGGATGAGAAATATCCTTGTTGGTTTGTTTGGTTCTCAGATGGGTCTGACAACGATACATTGGGATAACCAGAGTTGCATTAAACTCTCAGTTAATCCTGTGTTTCATGATAGGTCCAAGCACATAGAAATATGGTACAACCATCTCAGAGATTGTGTTTAGAGGCACATAATGTTACTTCAGTACATTCCCACGGAAGATCAGGATGCAGATATTCTGAAGAAGGCACTCACCAGGAGAAAATTCGAATACCATAGAGGTGGGATCAGGGTGGAAGATAATCCCTTTCTTGTTGAGAGGGAGTGTTGAAGTCAAACAAGAAATTGCATCACCTACACTAGTGTGGGACCAATGGATCCAGGCAGCACCTACACTAGTGTGGGACCATGAGGTCTTAACAACACCTACACTAGTGTGGGCTAAATTTGGTGCAGTGTCTATTTTATTTTTCCCTTAATTAAAATGGACAATAAAATACAATCTTATCTCATAATTACTTGTAATAGTTAACTGAGTGTGATAAACTCTGTTAGCTCATGAATTTCGAGTTCAGGGTAGTTGGTGAGGCATGCAAAGTAATTCTAGTTGTAATAGAGTTTGAAGTGCAGCTGGTGCATTAGTTTAATGCATGTGTAATAAGTTAACTCAGTTAAGTGATTTAAAGTCAATTGTGATAGTTGTAACTGTTTTTTGTACTAGTGAGAGATCAAGTGAATTAAATATTATTTAATTCACAATCAGTGATCCAACATGCAACTGATGATTTACTATTATTAGCTGCATGCATGTCAGTTCTAGTGGAGACCCATTTAAGACAAAGGTGAAAGGGATGTTAACTATAAATTGTAGGATTATTGGGTTGCACTTATGCAACCAAATAGTCATTGGATTTCCCATGATCCTTGCACAGTTTAGGAAGGAAAAAAACTCCTAAATAATAGGGATTGCATTCATCAGGAATTATGCAAGGCAGGCAAGATGTTTAGAGGCTGATAATTGGCTAAGTGTTAGTCAGTTTTGTCCAAGACAGTGTGAGACAATTAGTTGAGTACAAGAGACTCTTGTGAGAAGAGCATATTGTAATTTTTTCATGTATCCGTGTGAATATACAATAGAAGATAGTGGGGTTTTGAGCAGCAAGCTTTCCCTGGGAAATTATTTGTGTTGTGGTTTTATTTGATTTTTCTTTGCTTCATGTTATTGGCGATTGTGTTTAATTTCCGCAATTGATTTGTAGAAGTGATTCAGTATCTAGCTTTAACACATTGTTAGATTGGATTGAATCCATGATATAAATATTGTTTGTATAATTTCTACAATCTGCTATTGCATGATGGCATGAATTAATTTATTAAACATATGAGTACCCACTTTTTTTCTTCTTTTGGTCATTTAGACTTCCTTTAGCAGCTTCTTTCCCTTAATTGAAAGTACTTCAGTCATATCGACAAGCTGCATCCCTCCATCATCATACCATCATTCTTTTAACCAATGAATCCCATCCAAGGTGGAATTATTTAGCAAGGCACTTTCTTCTTCAAAGATATGAACCTTCTAATCAAGATTCCAACGAAGGATATTTATTATCCTCATCCTGAAAATGATTTTTTCTAATAATGTATGATGAGTTCTATACTAGATGAATTTATTATACTCACAAGTACTACTTATTCTTTCAATAGGTTTCCAAGAGCTACTTATGATGCTTGCTATATATTTTTACTTCAACTATCTTTCAAGGTTATATAATTATTTCATCAGTTCTTTCTTCAATTGTATGCTATAATGATTTCATCCCCTAAAATGATTCATTTTATCATATTTATTTTCTTGTCTTCATCTTGCTGTGAACCAGACATCCATAGTCATACAATTTTCTTCTTCCATCATGTTTCTTAAAACAAGGGCTCATACCATCCATATTTACTTCTTATACCTGTAATATTTATTGACAAGAACCCCAAGAAAAGTATATGATACTAAAACATGACATCAATATTTCTTTCTAGGGTTTTCATGCAATCATGAGTTCATCCTAGGGATTTTTAAGTTCAAACCCTAGATAATATTTTTTCCCTCTTTATGTCATGCTATGGTTCATAATTTTTCCTAGAATACTAACAAACCCTAGAATCATATCTTCAACCCTAAAAAATATTAAAATATACCATACATACCTTATGGTTACTTACCTTTATCATGATGACTTGCAACTCCAAATTCCATCTTCATTGATATATTTTAGGGTGAGAGATATTATTCACAATACTCTTATGTTGTTTCTTTGAAGTATATGATTGCCAATGACCTTGGATTGATGTCCTTATAACTTCACAGGTTTTCACACAAAACTGATAACTATAAGAATATAAATGTTTCTTTCTAGTGATGAAGTAATTTCAACATTTGCTTGATGACTATATTGTTTTAGGTTTGCTTCCTTAGTTATTTACACCTTCTTTTCAATGAATGGATCTATTTTAGGTGTATGCATCTTTTGAGCCATATGAAATCAGTCACCATAATATTTGAACATGTAAATAGAGTAGATTAGTGATGTCACAAGGACATATCTTGAAGATGAGATCTATACTATCACAAATATAGAGAGATATGTGCTTCAAAATTCTAGCAAGTTTGAATTCTTGATAAAGATAAACTATATGTATGTTCAGAGGGTGATATGGTCTTACGGATCCAAATTTTACTAAGATGAGTATCAAGTCTATGTATGCCCAGTAGAGGATAAGGTTTTGGGATCCTTACTAACACAATGAATTTGGATTGATGCTTCCATTTGGAGGTTCCTTTATCAAATTTTTGTAAGGAGATCTCAATGCTTCAAAGGAGACTTAAAAATAATTATATTTACCTCAGAATCATGAATTTGTGGTTGTTACTATAGGTTTGAATTCATGTAATTATGAAAATAATCCCAACATTAACTCCTCATAATGAATTTTGGCCTTCAAATGTAACAGACTTGGACAAAAGTTCATGTAATAAAAGTTAATAAAGGAAACAAAATAAGACCACGATTAAGGGACACTTATTCCAAGCTAAATGTTGGGAAACATATCCCAGTGGGAATCACTAGATATGTGTTTATGGCTAAGGGAAATTGGCAAAGGAAATGGCTAAGGCATTAAAGAGGAAAAATGTATTTTTGGCACATTTATTTATGAAAATAAATGAAATTAGGAGAAAAGGGAGGTAAAAGGTCACAGGTTGCATGTGAGGAGGAAAATGAAGGAAAATAATGGAAAATGAAGAAAATAGAGGCCTCATTGAGAAAAATACTTTTCAGGATCTGTTTGTACCTTTTGTCAGTTCAGTTTTGGAGCTCTCTCGTTATTCTCTTTGTCTCATACTCTTGGATACTTATGTTGAGTTTTTTTGAGTGTTGGAGTAGCATGGGATGTGCTCTAGCTCCCAAAATTTGTGGAGGGACTAGAGTACATAAGATATCCAAGACCAAGAAAGGGATTTGGGAAATTCCATCCAATTTGGGAGATAATTAATTAATTAATATTTTTAATTAAGGACCCTAAGTATAACTTAGGAAAATTAAAATATTAAAGGTAATTAATTTAAACATGTGATGGAAATGACTTAAGTCACACAGATCAAGATTTATTTTAATCTTAGCCATCGATTCAAGATTAGATCATGGTAATTTGTTTCCCAACAAGAAAGTATAAAGAAAAGGCTTGGGGTCAGTTGGAGAACACACACATGGAGGCAGAGCACTGAGACTAAGCTGAAATTCTATAGTGGCTTTGATAAGAATTTTCAGAAGTGTTTCAACTGCAATGAGGGGTAGTATTGGCTAAGGGGATGGTCTGATCCCAAAGCCAAGAATCAAAAAGAGGAAGAGAGGCAGCAATCAAGAGAAACATAGAGAAGCAACAGTAGCATCAGCAGCTGTGCAACGCAGAGGGCTTCAGCTACTATGCAGGCCTAGAAAGGGCAGTGTTGAGCAAGAGGCCCCTAGGCTTACACAGAGGACAACCAGGGTAGCGTAGGGATTGTGTCACCTAGTCTGGGTTATGCAACCCTCTCCATGCCAGCGAAGAGGCATGAAGAGGCTAGTAGGGCTGATGCAAAAAACTTCAAGGGTAGTGCTAGGGTTTCTAGAGGCAGAAAGTGGTCGAGTTCTGTAAATCTCGTTTGAGGGTGTGGATCAATCAAGTTTTCAGTCTCCAGAATAATAGTTATTGTTGCAGATCTATTTTTATTTGTCGAGTTAACCAGTAAGGTGCCCAGATTTGTTGTATTCAGAAACTACTTAATAATATAAAATCTCCAGCAGCCAAAAGACTGATTTTCCCGCATTTTGTTTTTCCAGGGACATTTGTCCAGAAAACCTTGTGTATCACTTTGTCTCTGTGCATGTATATTTTTCTTAGACCTGAATCAGTGAAGAAATGTTATGTGTTTACTTCGATGTTAATCTAAATTTTAAGCATTAATAACTTGATTAAGTAGGAGAAGTATAACCAGATCTAACAGTAGGATTTGTGCATCAAGTAATATTCAGAAATTTTCACAACTTAGAGTTTTCTTAGAGAAATTCAGCATTGTGTCAAGGAGGAGGAAAACAATCAAAGGAAGGACATGAAAGAAAATGAAAGTAAATATCAAGCAAGGAAGAGCAGGTTCTACTAGCTTCAGCAGGAATTCTTGCATGTAACATATTGCATGTGTGATTTCATTACTGGTTTGGACATGCATGGATTATGCATGTTGGTATTTGGTTCTCTTGTTGTCGGTGGCATGGTTTTGTCGGTTTTTTACAGTGGTTTTAAGACTTTCCTTGCCTATTTCTAGATGCCATGGTGTGTTTGGATTTTGATCTTGGCTTTGAGCTTTAGATTTTCGGGATAGATTTCAGAATCCCAGGTGGAGGTGGTCTCAAGGTTCATTCCCAAAGGCTTAGGAATCCCTTGACCGGTTTTTGTGGGATACACGGTAAGGCTGGAGGGGGGTGTCTCAGTTTAGGGACTAGTGATCCGAGATTGGATTGCGGTAAAGCCTAAGAGAAAGGGAGATGAAAAATTACTCAAAGATAGTGATGGATTCTGGATGGGATTCCAAGTTCGGTTTGGTTGTGATTGGAGCACTAGTTTTGGTGTGATCACGATATGGTGAGGGTGGAGGAGGTTTAGCCTTTGGATTCCCTTGGTTTTTTTTGGATTGGTTTATCATGAGTTCCCACATTCATACTTGGAATATGACACGGGGGTGACTGGCTGAAGAGAGATTTTTCTCATCGATGTTTATGGTTGGGTGGTACGTGAAAGTCCTGGACTTGGTAAATTATTGTATGTGTTTAATGGAAGCTAAGTTCTCTTGATTTTTTACTTATTAATATATTTATTTAATTGTTGTTATCTCACTATTATTTCCATGGTTTTATGTTGGTTATAAGCTTGTTTAAATAAATGTTTCATGTCATGGTTATTTCATGTATTTACTTGTAATTTTTAAAATGATGGATGCAAGACCTAATTGATATCATAATTGTTCAAGGAAGAGGGTGGTGATCCTTCTTGTAATTTTTCATAAGATTTTTTAACCATTAATGCTTTGTCTTGTATCCTAGTCCTATAGATTTCATTCATGCCAAGTGTTTTAAAAAATGTTAATCTTGGTTGGGGATGGTCAGGCCTAGTCCTAGAGTTAGTTTTTGGTTTAATGGTCTTGTAATAATGTGTTTAAAGGATTCTGGAGGTTACAACAAGTTCTGGGTAGTGACTGGAATTCTAGGCCTGAAAAGTACCTTAAATCCCGCAGATGCAGGAAAAAGTCCAGGAAATTTAGTCCTTGGACGCAGGCATACAAGCTTGTGGGCACATCTAGAGCCTCCTAGATGCATGCATGAAAACTTGTGGGAGTATCTGTGGGGTTTTATTCGTAAAATTTCAGTGTCCCCGAGACAAGTTAGGTGGATGATTGGTGTTTTGGTTCCTAGAGACAACCTTGAGTTGTAAAAGACCAGTGCCTAGGACATCTTATATAGCAAGGAGCATATGGTATCACAAAGGAAGTTATCAACTAAAAGCTCTCATGCTATCTCCTGAAAACAAGGAATATTAATTTGAATGGGACCAAGACCTTCATAAACTAGATACAGGGAGAGAAACACTGCAGAGGCAAGGTGAAAAACTCCAATATAAAAGCATCAGACAATTCAGAGGCAGCTTACTGTAAAGAGGGCTGATTTGGAAGATATGTCACAGAAATAGGTTATCAGAAGATGTTTGCTGTATGAAAGATTAAGAGAATACTAGTTGTCATTGAGATGATATCCAAATACACAATATTACCATGTAATGGGCTTACCAATTTAAGAATCCATACATGAAAATAGCGTTTTAAAAATAACCTCCCAAAGAAACTAATATAGCAGAAATACGGTTTGAGTGAATAGTGAAACAATATATCATGCCTGAGCCATATTTAAAGCTCTTGAATAATTCGATCATGGGTATCAACTAGGATAAATCCATACCAAAAACCAGTGAGCCACTCGCATTCCATAATCATGATACAAGAAAGGCGGATGAAACGAAATGAACCATTAAATTAACACATATAGGAGAAAGTTACACACTATGAGACACCAACGATCAGAATCATCTTTAAAGACGGAACTCCTCCTCACTGAAACCCAACGGGCTCTGTACATTCATAAGAGAGTTTTTACAAAATGCATACAAAAATCTTCTTACTGCATAATTTTTTGATAAAATCTGGAACCCTTAAAAATCTGTTCTTCCCCAGTTTTATAGAAGAAGAAGAAAACTAGTAAAGGAAGTCGATGATGAAAAATTAATTTGCCTCATTAAGATAGGATGGCGGAAATGTGCATGCCCATACTACTTGATGAATCTGTAGTGCTGTATGTACTTTGTGGCCTGCTTGCTGAAATAAATGCACTGGGTGGAAGTCTCTTCAGGAACACGGTAGAGAAATAAAAACCACATGGGCAGACCGTCCTTTCCTGGAGAGAAAATTCTGCTGAAATGAAACCTTGAGGGTATTGTTTTCTGTGCATAGACCTTCTGAGTTATCTGCAGGGTCTTCGATCTGGTACTCTGCCTTCAAATGGCTAGGTTAAGGCTTGAAAATATTCAATTATGCGCCTTTAACTCTCCGCCTTTCATTGATACTTTCTGTCTGCAATATTAATGTTTCTGATCGTGAAATATACGCTTTGAATGACTTTGGAGGGCTTGACAGAGTTTAACCCTACCTCTTTAGTGGAGGTCATGTCGTAACAACTCCCCAGGCCTTTCTCCATAATTCCAGCTTTTGAAAAATGGTCCTTTCTGATTTTCTCTGCTACTGTAATTGAGACTGTGAATCATGGCGGTTTACCGCCGTTCGTACCCTGCAAAATACACAAAATCGTCAAGAAAACAAATGCACTGGAAGGTGGATGCCACAGGGATAATGAGGATGACAGCGCAGCTTGGAGAAATGGTGGAAAAATGTAGCGGAATGGCAGAGAAATGCTCTGGTGAAGGTTGGCAGAATGTAGAAAATTAAACGCGAAAACTTAACATTTTGACCTTTGAATGAAAAATATAGGGGGATGGAGGAAAACGTGAAAAAACACGTGGAATGGTGACATGGGGGGACCGGTCAACGATGGGCGTTCGAATAAATCTGGACCGTCCGATCTCAGGAGGAGATCGACGATGGAAAACATATTGGAGGGTGACGGATTGGCGGGCCCGAGGTATGGATACCTTGGGTTAACTTCCGCGCATCTTCGGAGTGCAATGACCATTAGATGAAGAGTCCCAGATTGGATGGTTATTATGCATA
Source organism: Pinus albicaulis (assembly GCA_034641835.2). NCBI lineage: Eukaryota > Viridiplantae > Streptophyta > Pinopsida > Pinales > Pinaceae > Pinus > Pinus albicaulis. Next base: position 43,462,147 of record CM076575.1, on the reverse strand, counting down.
TCGCGCCGGGTCAAATTCCGAACAATAATGCGCGATGGGGGGCGGTTTTGAAATAGTGGCGGAGCCACGTGTCATACGCTGAGTGGAATCGCTCCAAAATGGAAAATACTGCCCGCCCTCCAAAGACGGTGCGATGGATACCACCAGTTTTTGAACATTGTTTTTGGGCGCAGGGACCACAAAGGTGGGTGAGCTGCGGACCTTTGATTTATGGTTTGATCGGACGATGGGCAGACAATCGGAGCGTAAATGGGTTGGGCCACGGGTGCGACACTGATCAATGAAGGCCGTCCGATCTGTACAGATCGACGAATAATACTGCTCCCGATATCTGCCTGCAATAAACACTTTCTGGGCTAGCGCTTGGTCTAGCGCTCAGGTTATGTGGAGGAAAGACTGAGGGGCTAGGGCCGAAAGGTGCCAAACCTTATATATTTTCAAATGTGGGTTTTGGCCCTTTTTTAATGCAATTTTGAGTTTATAGGAGGGGAACGGTAGGCCGAAAAATGATTTTTAGGCCAATTAGAGGGGCTTTAAAGGGGATTTCTTGTCAGAATTTAACAGAATTTAATAGAATGCTGACATGATCAACATTGGCTCCACCTGGGGACGGCATGTTCATCCCTGGGCGTGTCGAGAACTTCGCAGACCACCAATTAATATTCTATGTGGACTCTGTTCTTCAGCACTTCTACTTTTCTTTTCATAATTCACCATGAAACCCACATTATTCAAACAAAGATGAAAATAGAAAACTAATGTACATTATATTACATCAGGCTATCTCTGCCTGCATCAAAACTGGAAGTAGGGTTTAAGGAACTGACCATTTATAGGGGCTTCAAGCAAGTCTCCCTGTAAATTTTCCAGCCTGAAAGTATTGTTACCCCCTTGTTCCATGATTTTAAAAGGGCCAAACCAGAGTGGGTCGAATTTACCATGTTTCCCCTTTTCAGCTCTCCAGATATCCCATTTGAGCACTAAATCACCTATCTGCAAATTCTTGTCCTTGGCATGCTAATAAAAAAGGTACTTCATCTTCTCTTGATATTCAGTCAGCCTTTGACTTACCTGGTTTCGTGTTTCTTCTAACTCCACCAGCTGATTTATTCTCCTGGTCACATCATCGGGCTCTTCTTAACTTTCTTGCATGAATAGGGCTACTGGTAGGGCTAACTGTATAGGGAATACTACTGCCCTCCCATATACTAATTCATAAGGGGATTTTCCAGTTGCTTTCTTGCTGCTAATTCTATTGGTCCACAGAGCGAATTTCAACTGGGAATCCCAGTTTTTCTGATTTTCATTGATAGCCTTCTTCAGTGCCCTCACCAGGGTTTTATTTGAAGTCTTTGCTAAGCCATTTCCTTGTGGGTAATAGGCTGTAGAGTGACTTAGTGTAATTTTATACTGCTAGCAGAAGCTCACAAAATTTGCAGACTTGAAGGCCTGAGCGTTATCAGTTACTATTCTGGCAGGGCAGCCAAACCTGGATATGATGTTTTCTTCCATGAACTTTATTATCACAGTATCTGTTGCATTCCTCGCAGGTATGTCTTGCACCCATTTTGTGAAATAATCAGTAGCAGTTAATATCCACTTATGCTGACCACTCGATGGAGGATGTATTTCTGCTATAAAATCAATTCCCCATTGCCTGAATGGTTCGTTCATGTGAACAGGAATCATGGGCATAGGTGCCAACTTTTGTCTTTCAACAAATTTCTTACATTTCTCACAAGCTCTAACCCGGGAAAAAACATCTCCAAAGAGCTTGGGCCAATAGAAACCATCCTTCAGGATTTTGTGAGCAGTGGCCCCTCCAGCTGTAGTGACCCCCACAGATTCCTTCATGAAATTCGGCCATTATACTCTCTACCTCATCCTCTGTGAGAAACAGGAGCAGAATACCTGAAGGATCTCGCCAGTATAGCCGGCTATTGGCGACTATGTATTTCTATGATCTCAACCTTAGCGCTCTGTATTTAGCTTTATCACAGCTTGGAGGGCAGCTGAGTGTGAGGAGATATTCTACTATCTCTTTGTACCACTGACTGGTGAGGTACTTTATATGTGTTTCTGGAGTAGTTATCTCTACTCCCTGTCATTCTTCTTTCTCCTCAGATTTCCCACTTGCTATCATGGATAGATTTATACCGAGAGCCTGATAGTTTGATTCGGATAATATTTTGGCTAGCCCTTGTCCTTTGATTAGCTTGGTAGGGCGGATGTCTAATTCATACTCCTGTATTTTGGCAATCCACTTTCCCCTTTTTCCTTCACTATCCCCTTGGATAAGAATATCTTTTACAGATGCTGTAGGCACAAATGCAGTGATGCGGGATTGCAGGACATACATGCAGAAGGCTTTAAGGGATTTCACTAGGGCGTATGGTTGTTTTTGTAATATGTTATATTTTAATTCTACATCATAGAGCACATGACTGAAGAAGGCGATGGGCTGCTCGTACCCTTCTTCATTTTTTTGCAATAACACTCCTGCTATTGTATGAGGTGATGCAAAAGAAAAGATCATGAATGGTTTAGCATAATCCGGTCCAGCCAGCACAGGGGCTTCTGCAAAAGAATTTTTTATTCTGGTAAAGGCCTCTCATGATTCCTGGGACCACTTAACCTCATTATTTTTCTTCAACATGGTGGTTATATGTCTAACTATTTCAGCATAGTTAGGAATAAACCTTCTCAGAAAATTAATGCGCCCTAGGAATACGTGCACCTCCTTCTTATTTCTGGGGAGAGAAATGTTATTTATAACCTCTACCCTCTTAGGCTCTATCTTTACCCCATCTTTGGTTACAATGTGTCCCAAAATTTTACCCTCATCTAATGCAAATAATGACTTCTAAGGATTTAGAGAGAGACCATACCTTCTGCATTTCTCAAAGGTTCTACGCAGATGCTCAAGGTGCTCAGTATCATTCTTTGAAAATACAGTGATATCATCGAGGTAGACTACCAAAAATTTATTTTTCTCCCCAACAAAAGCAATGTCCATGGCCCTCTGGAAAGTGGCCCTTGCATTAATCAACCCGAAAGGCATCCTGACATACATAAATGTACCCCATGGTGTGGTAAAAGCAGTCCTCTTTTGATCTTCTGGTAGTATAGCCACCTGATTATAACTAGAGAATCCATCCATCATTGACATCCTAGAAGCTCCAACCACCTTCTGTAGGATGTGATCCATCTTAGGCAGTGGGTAATTATCCTTCAAGGATGCTCTATTTAAATTTCAGAAATCAACACACAACCTTATTTCTCCATTCTTCTTTCGGACAGGGACTAGGTTCACCACCCATTCAGAGTACCTCAATGGCACAATTATTTTGGCCTTTAACAGCTTCTTAATTTCCTTCTCAATAGAGGGAAGCAGCAGGGGATTTATTTGTCTGAGCTTCTGCTTATGAGGTTTTTCATCTCCCTTTAGTGGAATTTTGTGCTGCATTATACTGATGTCAAAATTTTTTAGGTTCTGATAAGACCATGCAACACATCTTTGTAAGACTGAAATAATTTCTGGTATAGCTTTTTATATTCTTCTGGGATCTTCTTGGATAATTTTACAATTTTGGGGTCAGCATCAGTACCATGATTCAGATATTCTACCTGATTTTATTCTACCGCTTTGCTTGGCTGTAGTGGGACATCATTCTTGTCAAATAATCTTTCTAGAGGCACCATCCCTCTAGGTATAATGTTTCCCTTCAATTGCAACACTTTATTTCCTGCCATTTTCTTCTCCCAATTTCTTTCTGAAGTGTCTTCAGTCTCTTCTTCTTCACCAGCATCAATCTCCATATTGGAGAATTCCCCTACTATTTCCAGGAATCTCTTCATCTATTCTTCATCCTCAAATACCTGCCAGTGCTTGATGTTATCTGGGATTGATGGTTGATAACGTACCTCAATTTCATATCTTAAGAGGGGGTTCTGAGGTGGACGGAATGTACTAGCAGCCACAGCAAAGGAATCAACCATTCTATTCTGTTCTCGGGGCATGAACTGGATATTAAATGCCAAGAAAAAATTCTTTACCATGTCCCAAACTTCATTCCTATAAGCCCTCAGCCGAGGATTTTTGGTTTGACACTGATTCCTGACTTGTCTAACCACTAGTTCTGAATCTCCCAGAACTTTTAAACTTTGTATATTCATGCTCCTGGTTGCCTGCAATCCTAAAAGAAGTGCTTCATATTCAGCCACATTATTAGTAGCTTCATATTCTATTTTGAAAGACAATGGGACCCATCTTCCTATAGGAGAAATCAATAGTATTCCAGCTCCATTACCTTCTCTTGAATTTTCTCCATCAAAATGAAGTGTCTAGATTCCTGCTTCATGGCTCTCTGAGGGCTGCTCATTCTTGATCTAACAGAAGGATGGTTCATGAGCATAATCTTGATCTTCTTCTAGCATCAAGCATGATAAATCTCCTTCTTTACTGTAGACTGGTGAATTAATAGAGTTGTCAGCCTTAGTAACCATCTTGAAAAATCTAGTTTCCCTATACAACCTCCTCTTCTGGCCACCAAAAACTGGGATAGTGGCATATGTTAAATCCAACTTAATTGATCCACCAATTTTTGTCCGCTAGGACCTTGACAGTAACATGCCAAAGCGAGTTGGGATGTCAGCCACCACAATGTCCATTACCACACTTTTTGCTGGGATTTGGGCCAAATTGACCACCAAATCCTTGATCATCCCCAGGCATTTAACTCTTTTGGAATCAAATGAATAGAGGTCCTTGTATGGGCGGGTGATTTGTAATCCTAGTTGTTCCATGACTGACAGAGGCAGTAGATTATGGGAAGCTCCAGAATCTAACATACAGTTATGTAATAGCAGGTCATGAATCACTAGAGACACATAGAAGGGAGGAGTAGAAGCATCTAATTCCTCAACATGTGGGCCAAATACAACCATGGGTCTTTCTTCTTGAAGGTTGAGACTATCTGGGATGAGAGGTGCTTCTGGAGGGAGCATGAAAGAGGTGACTTGGGATTGAAATGCAGGTTGTTTCAACAATTCAGTCAAGGGAACTGGGATTTTGACCTTCTCAAATTATTTTTTCAGACTGAAAGCAGGAGAGGAATTCTCTATTACAACTTCTTTTGATTCTTTATTTTTAGCTGAGGGTTTTACTTCTTTTGACACAGACTTGGTATTAGGGGGAATGATTAGTTTTGAAGAGGAAGGAATTTGATCATTAGACTGCAAAGGTTTGTTTAGAGGCCCCTTACCTTTGTCTGTGACTTTCTACATTGTTGACTCCTTCTGAGCAGGTGCTTCCTTCTGGGGTAGCTCTTCTTCTTGATCTTGAGTACGAGTCCTCTTCCTAGAAGATCTGAGATCATATCTTCTATTGAACTGTGCTTGCATGAAATCAACAAATTGCTTACAATAGTGATCAATTTCTGAGTCTTCTGTGTCTCTAGCCTTTTCTTCTTCTTGCGATGAGCACTCGGTTCCATTACTCCCTTGCAAGCGGCATTCTTCTCCATCACTATTAGAAAAAGCAAGATTTGCATCCTCCAGTCCATAGGCAATGTCTTCAGTAGGATCATCTACTGGACCTTCCAAGTATAATGGGTGTGGTACCTGATCTTGTTGTTCCTTTAGCTCCCTTTGCAATATTTGCAGGGGTGGTTTCCTATACTGGGGATTGTAACCTCTATTTGGAGCATTTTGGAAATTCTTGGAGGCTGAATTCTTGGCCTCCAATTCAAGCTTGACCAGTTTACCGGAAAGGTTCTTAATCATTTTTCTCATTTCTTCAATTCTGTCATTAGCTGAGTCTCTGTTTTGGTTAGAGGTAGATACCTCCTCTTTGCCCCTTCTTCTAGTATCTTGTTTAGACTTTCCCTTTGATTTACCAGTGGAGGCAAAGTTTTCTTCCAACTCTAGTGCATCTATCTGGGCATCATCCAGAGTAGCAGGCTTTCTTTCTCTCAGAGAGAAACCGAATTATGAATCAAAGGCTGCTACAAAAAAAAAAATTAGCAGCAGTTTGATGAGGTTTCATATCAGCAGGAAGACTCAAGTACAATTTATTAAATCTTTTGATGAACTCTGGCACCCCTTCATTATGTATTTTCTTGAGTGTATTGAACTCAATAAGATAATGTCCATGATCTTTGTTCTCTCCCCATTTCTTGAGAAAAGTATCTTCCATTATTTCCCAAGTGGCAACAGAACGGTCTGTCAATGTCTTAAACCATTTTCGAGCTTCACCATCAAGAGATTGGACAAACAACCTCAAGACTACATCTAAATGTTCCACATTAAAGTTCTTTGCAAAGGATCAGAAGACCTCAAGATGTTTTTGAGCATCAATCTCATTTTCCTCATTGAATCGGGGTAAAATCTTCAGATAATCCTGTGGCATATCGTTCAACACTTGAGGTAATGCAAGGGGGGCATATTTATTTAACAAGAAGCCTGGAACATTGGCCATTGGAGGGGGTGGAGGTAGTGCAATAGTTTGATGTGTAAAAGGAGGAGGAGGAGGTGGAAGTGGAGTATGAATAACAATAGGAATATACTGAACAACAACTTGAGGTGTTGAGGGGAACAACGGTCTGTTAATAGCAGATACTTTGGTAACTTCCTTGACCTCTTCGACCTCAGGAGTAGGGTGAAAATTATCTTTATTTCTGACACCTCCCCGGGGTGGAATATCTGAATAGTAATCGATATCTCCCACATTGGAGTCAGGACCTAGCACTTGGACTACTTGAGAAGAAGAAGATGGAAAGTTTTCTATAGAAAATTCAGGGATTTTAGTGTGGACTGATTTCCTTTCCCTCCAATTCCTCCTATGTATGATCTTTTCAGGGTTAGGCAGTGAAGGTGTCTTTGGATGTGACATATATGACCTCAGGTGTGGCTTACGAGGAGCCAGGATTGCAAGTGAATTTATCTAATAAACGAATGTGGAGTCCCCAAGGTGAGGGATATACAACTCTCAAGTCTCCATACTCACCTACTTGAAGAGTGAATTAGGTTTTGTTGAGGCCTAGGGATTTAAATTTTTTCAACTTTGTTCCCCGGAAACAGCGCCAAAAATATGTTATGGTTCCTAGAGACAGCCTTGAGTTGTAAAAGACCAGTGCCTAGGACATCTTATATAGCAAGGAGCATATGGTATCACAGAGGAAGTTATCAACTAAAAGCTCTCATGCTATCTCCTGAAAACAAGGAATATTAATTTGAATGGGACCAAGACCTTCAGAAACTAGATACAGGGAGAGCAACACTACAGAGTCAAGGTGCAAAACTCCAATATAAAAGCATCAAACAATTCAGAGGTAGCTTACTGTAAAGAGGGCTGATTTGAAAGATATGTCACAGAAATAGATTATCAGAAGGTGTTTGTTGTATGAAGGATTAAGAGAATACTAGTTGTCATTGAGATGATATCCAGATACAAAATATTACCATGTAATGGGCTTACCAATTTAAGAATCCATACATGACAACAACGTTTTAAAAATAACCTCCCAAAGAAACTAATATAGCAGAAATACGATTTGAGTGAATAGTGAAACAATATATCATGCCTGAGTCATATTTAAAGTGCTTGACTAATTCAAGCATGGGTATCAACTAGGATAAATCCATACCAAAAACCAGTGATCCACTCGCATTCTAGAAACATGATACAAGAAAGGCGGATGAAACGAAATGAACCATTAAATTAACACATATAGGAGAAAGTTACACACTGTGAGACACCAAGGATCATAATCCTCTTTAAAGACAGAACTCCTCTTCACTGAAACCCAACGGGCTCTATACATTCATATGAGAGCTTTTACAAAATGCATACAAAAATCTTCTTACTACATAATTTTATGATAAAATCTGGAACCCTTAAAAATATGTTCTTCCCCACTTTTATAGATGAAGAAGAAAACTAGTAAAGGAAGTCGATGATGAACAATTAATTTTCCTCATTAAGACAGGATGGCGGAAATGTGCACGCCCATACTGCTTGATGAATCTGTAGTGCTGTATGTACTCTGTGGTCTTCTTTCTGAAATAAATGCACTGGGTGTAAGTCTCTTCAGGAACACGGTAGAGAAATAAAAACCACATGGGCAGACTGTCCTTTCCTGGAGAGAAAATTCTGCTAAAATGAAACCTTGAGGGTATTGTTTTCTATGCATAAACCTTCTAAGTGATCTGTAGGGTCTTCGATCTGGTACTCTACCTTCAAATGGTTAGGTTAAGGCTTGAAAATATTCAATTATGCGCCTTTAACTCTCTGCCTTTCACTGATACTTTCTGTCTGCAATATTAATGTTTCTGACCGCGAAATATGTGCTTTGAATGACTCTGGAGGGTTTGACAGAGTTTAAACCTACCTCTTTAATAGAGGTAATGTCGTAACAGCTCCCCAGGCCTTTCTCCATAATTCTAGCTTTTGAAAAATGGTCCTTTCTGATTTTCTCTGCTACTGTAATTAAGACTGTGAATCATGGCGGTTTACCGCCATTCGTACCCTGCAAAATACAAAAAATAGTCAAGAAAACAAATGCACGGAAAGGTGGATGCCACAGGGATAATGAGGATGACAGCGCAGTTTGGAGAAATGGTGGAAAAACACAGCGGAATGGCGGAGAAATGCTCTGGTGAAGGTTGGCAGAATGCATAAAATTAAACACGAAAACTTAACATTTTGACCTTTGAATGAAAAATATAGGGGGACGGAGGAAAACGTGACAAAACACGTGGAATGGTGACGTGGCAGGACCGGTCAATGGTGGGCGTGCGAATAAATCTGGACCATCCGATCTCAGGAGGAGATCGACGGTGGAAAACATATCGGAGGGCGACGGATTGGCGGGTCTGAGGTATGGATACCTTGGGTTAACTTCCGCGCATCTTCGGAGTGCGATGACCGTTGGATGAAGAGTCCCAGATTGGACGGTTATTATGCATATCGCACCGGGTCAAATGCCTAACAATAACGTGCGATGGGGGGGCGGTTTTGGAATAGTGACGGAGCCACGTGTCATACGCTGAGTGGAATCGCTCCGAAATGGAAAATACCGCCCGCCCTCCAAAGGCAGTGCGATGGATACCAATGGTTTTTGAACAATGTTTTTGGGCACGGGGACCACAAAGGAGGGTGAGCTACGGACCGTTGATTTATGGTTTGATCGGACGATGGGCAGACGATCGGAGCGGTAAACGGGTTGGGCCACGGGCACGAAGTTGATCAATGAAGGTCGTCCGATCTGTACAGATCAACGGATAATACTACGCCTGATATCCGCCTGCAATAAATACTTTCCAGGCTAGCGCTTGGTCTAGCGCTCAGGTTATGTGGAGGAAAGACTGAGGGGCTAGGGCCGAAAGGTGCCAAACCTTATATATTTTCAAATGTGGGTTTTGGCCCTTTTTTAATGCAATTTTGAGTTTATAGGAGGGGAACGGTAGGCCGAAAAATGATTTTTAGGCCAAACAAAGGGGATTTAAAGGGGATTGCTTGTCAGAATTTAACAGAATTTAATAGAATGCTGACATGATCAACAATTGGGATAACATCTGGGGGTCCTGTATCAGGTGGTATAGGTTTGTGTTATGGTTTTCCGCTTCGATTCCACTTCCTTAAAGTCACTAAGGAGGTTGAGTCTGTCTTAATTGCCCCTCATCTCATGTTTACCTCAGTTGTCTGGTTACTTGGGTAGGTGTGAGGGGAGATGGTCATTACATTAAACAATATTGATGGTAGACTTATTTTCTTCAATATTTTGGCCTACAACTTAACTTATTATGACTCCAAATTTTGGCTCTAGAGCTTGGCTATAATTCGAAGCTACTTCTATGGTGGATTCCATAGTTTTTCCACGATTGAGAGGAGTTATAGCTCATAAAATTAATCCTGATATCTTTGATCTCCCTTCTTCTCTTCTTGATGATTGAGGCTCTTGATGATCTTCTCACACTTTGGTTCTTCAGTATCCTTCTATAAGTTTCCCTTCCTTGACTTATCACCTTAGCTCTAATACCATGTTGAGAAATATAGGGGTATAGAGTGTAGAACATTTCTCTTTGTTGATAATTGTTTGTGATGTGTTTTTACTTCTTTAGATTAACTTCTTCTTTTCACTTAATTATTATTAGTTTTTTCTTCTTAAAAAATCTACCAAAACATAAATATGAATGAGACAAAGGACACAAGATATAGGCGATCAACCATATCCAAAACCTCTCCAGACTTGAGAGGAAAACCCATGTGAATTATTCTTCTTATAGAATCTTCACTTGTCGAGTGCCAATACCTAGACCCTTAACCAACAAACCCTCTAAGACCAAGTCAATCCTTGCCTCAAGTCAAAGTCAACTTCTTCTTGATATTTCTGCAATCTCTCCTTTGTCCTTAACCCTCAGTCTTGTAACCATAGTATGAAATTTTCAGCCTCCTTGAATGCAACTCTCGACCTCCTGCAATCAATGATTGAAATTTTCATATTTGGGACATATTTGAGGATGTTTGGGACTAGTTTTCTTCTCTTGGGAAATCTTCCTTTCTTTAACTATTTGGATTACCTTTCAACATATTTCACCCTTTATTCACCTCTTTGAGCTCATTGTAATTTCATCCTTTTGCGACTGGGAATGTTCCCTAGTTATAGTTTACACTTGTGAGGAATAAGCCCAAAAATAGACCTATTTTTTTTTTTTCATCCTTCCTGTTATCCTCTTTATTTTTCACTTGATGTGAGACTACTTCTTGTCCATTGATCGAATTGTTGGGTTCTTTCTTGAATACTCTCCAAAGTGGCCGATTAGCCTTGTGTTACACATTATTTTGTCGCATTCCTCAGTCCTTATCCTAAGTGTAGTATTTTGTGTCTCTCATGCCACAAATGTCACAAAGCGAAAAAATTTGTGGAAACTTATTCATCCTGGATAACATGCTTGAAATATCCCTAAAGACCTAAAATAGATTTTCCTTGAAGCCTTTCTGCAAAAGTTTGTAAAAAACCTTAATTTGAAATCATAGTGCGGTTCTCCCCTAAATAGGTTCGTGCTTGTAACCATGTCTCTAACCTATGAAATGTTAGAAAATTATATATTACAAAGCAATGCAACACATAAAATATGCGGAAAACACAAGCACACAAAACACATAAAACCAGAGAGACACAGATATACATGGTTCACCCAGTTTGGGCTATGTCCACCCCGAACAGCCAGTCCTTACTTTCTATTATCCATCAAAATGAAGAGACACAACCTACAACAGATCCACTATAATATCCTCTGTTCTCTCTCATAGTCTCCCTATCTGTTTCTCACTTTGAGAATACACATTCAAAAATACATAGCCGCAATACAATAACCTCATACAAAGCGAGGGGTTTCCTTCTAGGGCGAAAAACCGCAAACTAAACATAACTTCTACCGTTAGATCATTTGACTAATGAAGGGCCCAGATTGACTAAAAATTCCTATACTTTTATGTATTGTCCCTTTTTCAAAAATATCACAAGTCTATGCTAGAGATGGACTACTGAGGCACTTACTGGTTATGTCTCCTTCCAAATAAGGGAGAGAACCAGAGGCTACCTGGCCTTTTACATTCTCTGTCTATAGATATGTGATTATTCCTACTCAGGAATTGTTCCAGCAAGATCCTTAGGGACGCTGTATAAGGAAGAAAATGTGAAGATAAATCCAACCACTACTGGGATGCCTTAGAACATATATAATTCAACCTCCTTGCAGAATGCAAGCTCAAATAAATAACCTTAAGAAGGTTATTCAGATCTCCCAAAATGAACTAGCTGAAAATTGCAGCAACATATGAGCACAAAACAACTGTCTTAAGAGAATAACGCTACAAAAGTGAGAAATGGGTCTTATATCCCTTATTAGACATGATATAAAACTCACATGCAGAATTTTAGGTGAAACAAATGATTCTAGCTCATATAAACAGATCTCCCCATTTCTATGTGCCTCAAATGAGCTTAAATCCCATAGCCTAGCTTATGCAGAAAGCACTGAATCAAGAACAACATTATTTTATCTAGGTTCTATGCAGAGAATAACATGACATATCAGATTTGAAATGGACAAGCACCCAATGGCTAAGAAAATGAGATTCCTTTCCTCTTTATACACAATAAAGATCACCCACAAGGGGGTTTCATGAAAATACAAAGTGTGCAAGTGCAGATATGAAAATATATGTAGCTGGAAAATGCAGTCACTGAGAATATAAAAATACAGAAGAGGAATGGAATATAAAGCTTTCCGGGAGAAGGGTTGGCCCTTCCTCCAAAGAATCAGCTCTCAAACAAGGGATCAAACCCTGCAGCTGCTGCTCTCACAAGAATAACACAGTTTACCCAGTGAAATGCACTGTAATTGATGGAACATGAGTTGGCCACATGCCAAGATCTGAAAACAGCTCTGAAATCTCCTATACAACTCCCTCAATGCAAGAGAAACCCCCTCCACTGAATGGAAATTCACAAGAGGAGATGAAACAATCCTCCCATTGCACTGCCCAACTACACAGCGTCCTCTGCTACAGAAATAACGCTGCAGATGTGAGAAATTCTTGGCCTAAAATATAGATGTGGGATAAATGAAGCACAACCCCCTTCAAGATATCACTCAATGAAGGAGAAGGAATTCCTAAACAGGAATCCCTCCCAAACTTTTCTGAGCAGTAGGAGTTTGCAGAAAATGTCTAAGTAGACATGAAATCGAAATACACAAGCTAGCTCCACAATGCTGCCCTTCTCCTTCTTATGAAGTTGTGAGCTCCTTCTCCTTGGGTCCCACCTCTTAGGGTTTACATATTCATTTGAATCTATTCCCTACAAAACTGCGCTATCTTCTTAGGCAAGCTACTCCTCCTTAGGCTGTGCTGGTTGACTTGGTCAACTTGACCTTGTCCTCATGCACTTGGCCCCTTTCACACTAGGAGGTGTAAAATAAGCTGCTCAAAAGGTCCATTTTTACATTAGGAAGGGTTTTATTCATATTAAAAAAGCTTCCTCTTCCTTTTTATTCACCTACTACACAATATGAGCAAAAATTAATGTTCCAATTTATTCATGAAAAATTCGGAACATTACATTTTACAAGGTAATTTTACATTTGTTTTTAGCTTTGGGGGCGCTGCCCCCAAAACCCCTCACCAAGGGGGGGCTCCATAAAGTCGCAGCCTTCCCCCCTTGGACCCCCCAGGCAGTGTTTGATTACGGGTGGCATTGCCGCCCCATTAAGGTATAGGGGTCCAATGCTGTGATACAAGATAAACAAGATAATCAAGCTCCACACCCAACATGAAAAGCATTGGTAGTGCAGGAATTCAATTGTAAATTTGTGCTAGTCCTCTTCAAGCATGCTATCCAAAAATGAAGCAGAAGCCTCGTCCTCTAGAAATCTCGAGAATGGAAGCTTGGTACTTGTTGGTTAAGGATATGGTCGAATTCTCCAATTTTGAACCTTTGATATTATCTCTAAGGATTTTCCTCTTTGAGATAAGGACTTTCCCCCTCATTTTTGGATCCATAACCTCTCCATATCTACTATATAAGAGTGTCATGCCTTCCCCAAAGGGTTATTCTTGGTTGGTCATTAATGGTTTCCATTCTTCTACCTGATTGCACCTATATCCTGTCAATTTGTGGAGAAAGGAGAAGAGATTGAAGAGCTTGTCTTGGTCATGGATTTACATTCTGAAGGAGGCTTCCAGCATCAAGGAAATAGTTGTAAGCTTCCCTTTGTTTATTCAATAATACAAAGTCTTTTTTTCTTTCCATGAATTTGTTAATATTAACTTGTTTAGTATGATGCTCCTTGATCTGTCATATGGTTTAATTTGAAATATATCTATGTTATCTCTCTTTAGTTTGTTGTCATATGATATTTATTGTATGTATTCGAACGTAGAAGGTGTAGCAAGGAGAGAACCTGGAAGAGAAAGGATCAAGATCGACATCGAGAAATAAATTTTATAGGAGTGAGGTAGGCCATCTCCCTCTCTCATGTTATTTTGATGTTAAACTAGGAAAGCTCGCATTATTTATCACAGGTTGTTACTAGACCCACTCATTGGGCTAGAGGGATCACTTATTTCCAAAGAAGGGATTTACTGTGTAACAAATTGGCGACTCTGTTGGGGAAACCTACACCCTTTTCACCCTCTTCTTGTTTTTGTCTCCATGATTAGTTTGGCCAACCTTTAAAGGACCGCTTGTGTGGCTTGTTTTCCGGTCTATATTATAGCTTGTAAATGTTTTAAAGTATCAAGTTTAAAGTATTTTCTCAAGAATTTCTTGTTTTATCCTTTCTTTCCTTGCTCAACACATTTTTTAATAGATACAATCGTGTTGCTAGCACCGGTTTTTGTTGAAACAACCGCGCTTCAGACCAATCATTTTAACTATAGGTTTACGTTGGTCTTAGAAAATAGAGATTGTTAGAGTTTCTTATGAAAAAACATTAGTGTTTCTTGATCCTTGTTGGCGCGAGGGGTCTTGACCCAGGTTCGGAGTTCAAGGTTTGCCAACAAACCACTATACTACTGGCCCTTTCGGTAGTGACCTGCTTGCGTGGGTCAAAGTCTCACCTGAAGTAGTATGGGTGGGTGTTGGAACCAGGTTTCCGCACCTTGAAAAAGGATAGGTAAGGTAAGAAGAGATGTGTTCAGCCCTGCGATACCCAGATCGCCTCTTTCTGCGCAAGGTTGATAGGTCTCTTTTTGCATCCACGTGTGCTAGATCTATGATTATATACTTCTATGATAGTAGCACAATATTTCATAAAACAGAACAAAACAGATCCCGATACAATAAACACAATTACACAGATCTTTCAGATCTTGAATACAGAATGCACATAATGCAGTAATTACCAATGATTCACACAAACAGTACACATAGATTCAGTTCTCAAGAAACCTTTATTATTCATCAATTCGTCAATTCCTTCTTACAATACCCATCCCAGCCTGTGCACACAGCAGTAGGGTCCGCACATAGCTGGACTATGGATCTCCGCGCACACAGCCAGTAGGAGTCCTTTCCCCAAAAACCCAAAAAGATATCTCAAACCACAGTTCGCATCAATAGCTCTTCATTGCCTACCTTACAATTCAAAATGTTCCTCTATTTATAATAATCTAGCTTAAGCTTTCCTATGGTCTACAAACCGTGGTTTTTGGACCCCTGGTTTACCCTTTTACCCATTAAAATTCTTTTGGGGCTTTGACCCACCCCAAAACCCCTGCGCTAGACCAAATATAATCAAAAGTATTCAAAATTGGACTAGTTTCGTAGCTCGTAGGAGACCTTGTTCCAACAGTCCCCCAACACAATATTGTGACTCGTCCCGAGTCACTGTGGTGGTGCGGTCGATATCTGCGTACACAAGGTATTGAAAGCGATGATGAGCAGAGGGAGCACTTTCTGAATTTGGGCAGCAGCTCGTTGTGCGATATTGACAAGCTTCAAGGAGGCAGGGTCTTCCGGAGCCGTGGTAACCTGCTCTAATATCCGGTGGAGGCTTGCGATGGCGTTATGAGAATCCTGAGATATCTGGAAGGTGGTATTGCCCCATGGTTTCAAGTGCTTTCTGACAATGTGCTTGGCGTGGTGGAGATCCGCAATCGTGTCTATGAAGGCGTTGCGGGTTTTTAAGATGGCTAGACACTGCGCAAGGACGAGGGAAGGCAAGGTAGATTCGACTTGATCGAAAGTAGCTTCCGCTTATCATAAGTCTTCTTGGACACGCTAAAGCATGGGGTTGAACCAGATTGCTGCCCAGAGCTGCATAGCTGCCTCGACCAACTGAGTGCCTGGAGTAAGATATTCCTTAATAATATTTGTTGCTTCCGTGATCAATGCAACCCGTTGAGCCCAAACTTTTGGGGGTATTTCACGCTGCTGCTGTGCAGTCCAGTCACTGTTATGGATCTCTTGTAACACTGTGGTGTATAAATATTGTAACGCCCCACGGGGTAGCTGCACCAAGTCTATTTGTAGGTCCATAGTTGTCGGGGCGTGGTTGCCAACCATGATAGGGTGAGGTAGCGAAAAAACATGTCTTTTGTTGGTTGGTAGTCTGGAGCTGCAGAGAAGTCACAGCATATCCCTATATCACTTCGTCCCTTCTGTGTGCAGGACTAGTTGCAACTTGACTGCGTCAGTGTCAGTGGCGAATAGTGGCAATTGCATACCCTCCTTCGTGGTATCGTTCGAGGCCATCCCGCTGGGTCTTGTGATCGTTCCAGGGTTGTAAAGGTAGGGAACTCCCGTCGTGTAGCTGTGGTGCCTCTCTGCACGGGGTCAAAGTCAATTCTCCTTGTAGGGAGCCAGAGGCCAATAATTTTATCAATATCGGCATCGCCAAACCCTATCAACATGATGTCTACAGGTGCTGAACTGGCAGGTGCCGAAGCGTTTGGTGGGTTAGGGACTGCCATAGCAACAAAAGGACAGACTTCCCAGAAAATGTTAAAGATCCCAATAAGAAAGTAGGAGAATAACAGAGGCAGGGTATAGAGACAATATGGGGCCCTGAACGAAGTTATCCTATTGACCTTATACTGTCCTGGGCTATCCAATGGTAGAGTAAACCTTACTTGAAACTTACCATCGATCATCTGGAACAAACTCACCATAAATTTCCGTATTGATGGCCAGCCGCCCATTTTTTATAATGGTAAGGTTCCCTTCTCACCAAAGTGTAGTGGTTTGATGGTCGTTATTCATAACAGAGGGATTTCCCATGGATTTAAAGATTTTAGATGAAGCCTGTGTGCTACTTGCGTACCCTGAATTAAAGTCGATGCCAGGTGTTTTCTAATACTGTCCAGGTACCACTCCAGCAACTTGGCCACCGTACCTCTTGACAGGCGTGATTTTCCCTTGGTCATGGTGTCCATGTGTGGTAGAGCTACGTCGAGTGTCCTTGTTCCATCTGCCACCTTAAATGTTCACAGAAACTCAGCCCACCAATTTTCCCAATTGTGCATGTACTGGTGTAGCTCCGCATCTAAATACCACGCAGTCAGACACAAGCCTAGGTCATGGATAATTAAGTGAAATTATTCATTTAGGGTCCTATCACAGCACTGTGTTGCCCTTGCCAGCAAATATCTGTGTGGGTCCTCTAACCCAAGGAACCTCTGGATCCGTCTTCCAGCTGGGCTCCAAATTGCAAGATCATCTTATCCTGAAACTCCTCTCAAATGCGGAATACTGGCCCATGCATATCCCACCAACTTGCAAACGCTTCACATAGGGCTAGAAAAAGTGCCCCTAGCCTGCGTTCCTTGGGAACTACGGCTTTGAATGCACGTAAAAAGTCCTTAATGTCACTCGCGTCCTCAAGGTAGGGCAGGTCTCTTACCTCGGCAGAGATGCAGCAAAAGTTCCTTGTGATCCGAAGACATCATAGCGTCGAAACATCGTGCAACTGGCCTTGCCAATTCTCTAGTTCCCCATCAGAGTCAGAAAAGCATTCACTGTCCCTTTCCCAGCAGAGTACTCCTTCTGCTGTGGGGTTAATCTAGTTTTCTTCCTATGTAGTCAATTTGTAAATGTGATCTATTTCTTCCTCGTCGCGTGCTGGCTTTGTATATCGCGCACCTTCTGCAGGATCCAATGGTACTATTACACAAACCGTTATTTTCAAACACCATGCTGCACTTTTGATATTGATAACACCCCCCATATCTATAGCCCAGTCTAGTGCTAGGAGTTTAGGGTAGGGATCCGCATATTCCACAATTTCTATTACTTCAAAGTCAACTAGGACTTTTACCCCTGCGACATCTACCATGAATTTTAGCAGCCTTCCTAGAGGGATGATCTTATGTTGATTTTCCATGCACAGCTGGATGGTGGACCATTCCAGTTTAGGCTCTCCCACTAATTTCCATGTTTTCTTTGGTAATACATTCGCATCTGATCCAAGGTCTAAAATAACTTGATCCATCTCGTAATCACCAATCTTCGTAGTCAACCACATTTCCCTTCCGGTGCGTTTTTAATATCTGTATAGCTTGTGTACATCCTTGACCCCAAGAATCGGATCGGGCCGAGCTGCACAGCTATGCATTAATGCTTGAAGGTTCTATATATCCCGTGGAATATGTAGCAGCTTCAGACATGCCTGCAGAAAGGGCTCAACCCCTTCCTCTATCTTGAGGTGTGTCGGCATCTGCGCAGTTGCTGCTATCATTTCTTGTCCCTTGCTAATGTTTGATTCTTCCTGAGAGGTCATAGGATCTCTAGCAGGTGCTTCCTTTGCTCCCTGGGTGACCATCCCGTTGTGTGTTATGAATGTCACACTCGGGTCTATGTTTCGTATCTCGGCTTTAACTATTAGCACATTCTGCATAGGGGTGGGCTGTTTTTCCTGCATCTTGGCTATTAAGATTGGGAAATATTCAACCACATGGTCCAGCTATCTACAATATTTGCACGATTTCCTGGTGGGATTTGGGTAGTCCCTGGCGAAGTGTCCTAGCTCCCTGCAGTTATAACAGATTAACTGCCCATGTCCTCGTCCTTCACTTCCTCCCCGATCTCCTTTGCCTCTTGCTGGGGAGCTTGTAGAAGTTCTTAGTGACGCAGGGTCTGATTTTACCCTATACAAGTTCCCACGATCTATCATCAAGTCATAAGTGCGATAATTCTGCTCATCGTGTCCCACCGACCGACAAAACTTGCACCACTGTTGCTTCAGTTCTGGGACATACGAACCTAGCCAAGGGAAATGGTTCGTATCATGCAGCCCCGCTACATGGAAGTCGTCACACCACAGTGCAGGTCTGCTCGAGCCTGGTCGTGACAGGATGGGTTCCCCGCTTGCTCCTGTGCGTACCAGACTAGGTCCTCCTACCTACATGTAATCTACCAATAGAGGGAACTAATCCTTTGTATTGCCAGATGCCTGACATCGTATGCACCATAGATCTGCGCGGGCTTCTTTTCCTCACTCCTTTCATAGGTTTTGAATTTCCATGTGCATAGCTCCAAGCTGCTCCTGAATCTGCTGTACTCCTACCGAAGTATCTTCTCTAGGTGCAGATTCTAGTTTCATAGCGGCTTCCACAACTTTTTCCTACTACTCAAAGTTTTGGTGACTCATAGCGATGAACCATTCCGTATGTTGGCTATCGTGATACTCAAACCCTCCTTCATTGATTACTTTCTTCAATCGCTGACCAGCCTCTCACACAGATTCAGACGCACCTTGCTTGAAATCCTTTACCATTGCTACCAACTGAGAGTAATATTTTGGCTTTCGGAACTGTTACTTCAGGGCGTCTTTGATATCCTGAATAGATGCACTCCCGCTTTGGGAAACGTATCACATATACCAATCCAATGCTCTATCCTCAAACGCTAGGGATAGCTGCGCCCACTTCACCGTATCGTTTGTAACATTTTGCACGCTCCAGACGGAGTTTGCAACAAACCAAAATTGGTCCATATCTTCATCCCCTACCCCCTTGAAGGTAGGTAGTCTCAGGTGCGCAGCCATATCACTGTCCGATGGGGGTGGTGATATGGGTAAGTTCTTACCTTTGTGTGGCCTGGGCGGTGGTGTAGTCGGAAGGTATTTCACAGCCAGTTCTCGTAAAAAGTTATAGGAGGATCTCCCCCTGTCGAGGGTCGTCCGATAGTATTTACCACTACGCGTCGCGCTCCCGTATAGATTTGAGGTCATTCAGTCGGTATGAATACACATAATTCTCTTTTCACACAGTAATATCTTAATCAGCAATGGTAATGTCTTCAGAAATTTTCCCCAGAACCCTTTAAAGAATCATTGTTTGGCCTCATAGTAGGAGACAAATTGATCAATGGAAAATTCTGTCACAAATCCTCCTAGCACACTGTCCACCTAGTGATCTACTATGTGAGTAATAGTACTATCAGTCCTCTCCAGCTGCTGGAATAGCTCCAGGGTCCACCGAGTGACTCGATCGTTCTTCCAACACTTCTAGAATTCTATGAGCCTAGCCGGCCACTCCTGAAGCTCAATCGAAAATGTTACAAAGAATATTTCATATCTTTATGTAAGAATGTACCTATTTTTCCACCTTTCTGCCGTTAACTTCTCGCTGCAATTTTCTTTTACCGCAAATTCCTAGATCTGCTTTTTGAACCACTCCTCATTTTCCTTCCTTTCTGGCTTCCAATAATCTCTTGTCATTACTCGATCCCTTTCTCAAAATTCTTCAGGTCCCAGCAACAAAACCATTTGTTGGCGTGAGGGGTCTTGACCCAGGTTCAGAGTTCAAGGTTTGCCAACAAACCCCTATGTTACTGGCCCTTTCAGCAGTGACTTGCTTGCGCAGGTCAAAGTCTCACCTGAAGTAGTATGGGTGGGTGCTGGAACTAGGTTTTCACACCTTGAGAAAGGATAGGTAAGGCAAGCAGAGCTGCGTCTGGCCCTGCAATAACTAGATAACCTCTTTCTGTGCAAGGTCGATAGGTCTCTTTTCGCATCCACGTACGCTAGATCTATGATTATATACTTCTATGTCAATAGCACAATATTGCATAAAACAAAACAAAACAGATCCTGATACAACAAACACACTTACATAGCTCTTTCATAGCTTGAATATAGAATGCGCATAATGCAGTAATTACCAATTATTCACACAAACAGTACACATAGATTCAGTTCTCAAGCAACCTTTCTTATTCATCAATTCCTTCTTACAATACCCATCCCAGCCCATGCGCACAACAGCAGGGTCCACACACAGCTAGACTCTGGATCTCCGCGCACACAACCATCAGGAGTCCTTTCCCCAATGTTACACCATTTTTTGGTCATCTAACCTATTATCATTAGATGAACCCAAGTACACCATGTAAGAACAATTTTACCCTAAGTAAAATTTCTTTCACTATGTGAAATAACTTAGTAAAACACCTTTATTAAGTTGTTTATGGTCTATACAAGAAACCCCAAAAGGAAATAATAAACAAATCTATATTTGTTTATATTTCCCCGTCATATTTAACCCAAAACAAGGAAATCAATTAAATAAATCCTTATTTATTTGATTATTTCCTAGGAATAAGTATTTAAATCCTATTTAAATAATATTAATATTCCTAGTTAAATTTGACTAAATCATTTTTAAATAATTAAATAAATCATTATTTATTTAATTATATTCCCACCATTTCCCTAAAATAATAAATAAATCATTTATTTATTTATTGTTTATTAATAAAGGAATTGACCCAAGTCAAAATTCCTTTTCCCTCCAACAAATATAATAAAATATTCCTAAAGGGTGGTTCTAGAATTTGATTAATAATATTTTATTCATGCACCAAGTTCTAGATCGCCCCAATATTTTGTTATAAATAGAAGGGTTTTCCCCATTCATTAGTCACCTTTGATTGCATTATATCACTCTGGATCTATACACTTGGTCACATTTTCTCCATTTTTTCTTTGTGAGCTCCCATTGAGTTCTATGTTTGTCTCGGTTTTTTATACCAACAAGAGAGAGAAATTTTAGATCTGACATGCTGAGGACTGTCAAGAACTCATCCCATTGAGGAGAACCGGAAAACACCTTTCTTGTTTTCCTCTCAGGTGCCCCCTTTCAATATAATATAAAAAATTCATTCAAATACACCGTTCTTGTCTTGTCTATTGGGTGCATGGAGCCATATTTCATTTTTACTGCTTAATGTCTTTTATGCTTAGATTTGGATTTGTGCAGCATTATTTGGATCAACTAACTG
Source organism: Pinus albicaulis (assembly GCA_034641835.2). Classification (NCBI taxonomy): domain Eukaryota; kingdom Viridiplantae; phylum Streptophyta; class Pinopsida; order Pinales; family Pinaceae; genus Pinus; species Pinus albicaulis. The sequence continues at coordinate 43,440,359 of CM076575.1, read as the reverse complement.
CAGACTTAAAGATATTGGCAGTCATACTTGATGTTAGGGCTATTTGTTATGCATAGCTAAAGTGGTCTTTTACGACGAAAGATTCATACTAACAGTTGGCAACTCCACACGGGTTTTCTTTTGTGACCGCTATCGTTTTATATATTCCTGCATATCCAGCTATTTCAGACCCTAGTGTTTCTCTTTAGTTTCCTGTTTTTCATATTTTTATGATGATTTTCACCTCTAAAACACTTAAACATTCAAATTTTTAACTTCTGTGTGTTTCTGGCCCTATTGTGCAGGTGACAGACATCTGCCGTAGCTGAGACGACAAATTTTTTTGAAATCTGCCGTCGAGAGACCCAGATCTGCAAGTCGCACTTATTGGCCCAAAAACTGTGACCAGGACTTGAGGACGCACTTTTCTGCCCCAAACCTGTGACTTGGACTAAAAACAGGTCAGAACCTGTGACCTGCACTTTTTTCTGCAATTTTCTAGCAATTTTTCTGGGTTTGTCTGAAGCTTCTGTCAGGGTTTTCTAGCCTCCGTCTCTGCCCGTTTAGACCTGTTTCTGATCTTTTTCACTCAACTAAGTGGGAATATTTCCCCTTAGGGTTTTAGTACCCTCCACTTTTGGTGGGTGAGTTTTAGCTATTTCAGACATCTGAATTTTCAGAGTTTCATCCTTCTTCTTTTCAGATCTGATACCTCCTTTTCAGATCCCTTTAGATCAGCTCTTATCCCTTTCAAGTCACCTCATATAGTTTTTTTTGGGTTTACCTTTAGGGCCACCTCTTTTTCCCTCCTCCCTTTAACTGATTTCCCCTTCTGTTACAACAACCTTGCCTCTGCCTCTTTGCTGTTCTCTACACCTCTTTCCAGCAGACTTATCCTTTAGATCCCTGTCCCTCCCGACCTTAGATCTATCGGCCTCTTTTTTCGTGTGTTTTGACTAGATTTTTTCCCTCTTTTTAGAATAGTTTTGAGAGACTTGCCTTCTTGGGTTAGATCGATGCATTGTTAGCTGTTAATTTTCTATTATTTCAACATTATATACTGTTATTTGCAGATTTATTTTTAGTTACGCAGCACACTTTTTATTTTACTATCAAAACGTCTGGGTTTAAAAAATTAAAATCAACACACACCACACACTGACCCTAAGTGAAGAAGAGCCTGGTTAACACCGCCTGGCAAAGACTTTAAAATCAATTGACACTGCACCTCTCTGCCCTTGGCCTCACTTGATTTTGTCCCTCCCTGCCCTTGTCGGTTTTTCTTCTTCCCGTCATCATTGTGCCCCCAAGGCGCTCATCCCAGAGACTTCTTGGCCTTCACCCTCAGTTTTCGGTTGGTCGACTTCCTCCTTCCCATCGTCATTGAGTAAGTCCCCCCCCCAAGTCTGCACTCCGACTCTTCTTCTGATTGTTTGGGTTCTACCCCTACTCCTGGTTCTCCCCCTGTTACCTTCACCATGTCTAGTTCAGGGCCTAGCGTTAGCGGCAACCCAAGTTCTACTGCTGGGTCCATTTCCAGCGAAACCACTATAGGACCTACCTCGACTGCCTCGTTTCTCCCTTATATGGCCAGTCTCAGTCTCCCCAACTTCAATCAGCTGATCAATGATCCTATCTGCCACGATGTTAGTTGGCCTGCTATGCCAACCAAGCTCCCCTCCGACATTCCCAAGTTCGAAGGCCTTGCTAGTGAAGATCCCTCCAACCATATCCGATCTTTCCATATGTGGTGTTCATCCAATTCCATTACTGACGACTCCATCCATCTTAGATTTTTCCAATGCACGCTTACCAGTGAAGCTTCTAAATGGTATGTTGAGCAGGCCACCTCCTCCCATACCACTTTTGCGACCATTGCCCAAGCCTTTTTATCTTATTTCCAGATACCTCTCCGATAAAACACTGGTACCGAGCTTTTAACTTCTTTCTGTCAATATTCTTTGACCCGCCTTTCCACTCATGTCTAGGAATGGTGGCGAAGAAGAAGCTTATGTCGCGCTCCTCCCTTTGAAGATCAGGTTTATATGGACTGGTTCCTGTGCTCTCTCTTACCTCCCATTGGCAAAGATGTCACCTCCCATTTCCCTCAAACTGAAGAAACCGCCCTCCAAATAGCCTTGAAATATGACCTTATCTATGCTCAATTTGGTTATGTTTATACCGTCCTTCCTGACCTCCCCAAGCCCGGTGGCGCTAACGCCCTGGGGGCATCTCACTCTACCGACGGTATCGTTCGAGCTCTTTCACATACTGCTGCTCAACCTCTTATGGGCTATGGTTTCCCTCAAGGAGGGGCCAGCACCTCCAGCACTTTTCCCCATCCAGGTATCATGTATCCAGGATACGACATGCCTCCCTCTTTTTCCCACCCTCCTGCTTACCTCAATGTTGCCCACCTTAACCCTTATCCTTACCCATAGCCTGGTGTCCCATCTCCTCTAGCATTTGGACCTCTCCCTCCCTTGCCTCCTTAACCCCCGCAACCGCACTCACTTCCCTCTCCAGGGAAAGTCTTTGCACAGCAGGGCACGACTACTTCCCTTCCTTCTCAAAGAAAGAGGAAAGGCAATCAATCTGCCTCTGGTAATCGTGGACCCAATCCTCCAAGTATTGATCCTAACATCGCTAACCAGCCACAGGGCTCTCAGCCCAAGCCAGATAGGCCTCTTCATACCAATAAGCCCTGTTCATGTTGCGATGTTTATGGTCATTACACCCACGATTGTCCCCTATTACCACAAATGTGGCAGATGTGGGAGTCTCAGACCACTATGCGGGGACAACTTTCCTCCCCTACTGTCCCTTTCACTTCGGCTACTTCTCAACCCGTTGTGTTTGCTGATCCTTTCCCTCAACAAGGATTCGTGGCCACTCAACCACCTCATGCCCCGGTAACCACTCAACCTTCCCCTTCTGGTTCCTCCGATTACCAGATTTTCATGATGGCCTCTGACCAACCTCTCACCGTTGACCTTAACCTTCAAACTCGGTCTCATCAGTACCCCATGCCTCCCGCTCCATCTGTTCTTGAGTCCCCATTTTTAGGTCCTACAGAGCCTCTGTCGACATGTAATGGTCCCTTGCAAATCCCTCCGCCCAAAGCTGAGGTTCATACCAAGATTCCTAAGGGCCCATTACACCAAAATGCTGCCTCTGGTCGGGCTTCCCATTCATATAGCATAGTAGATGATCTAGCACAATCTCCTGCTGCCATTTCAACACTGGAACTCCTCCAGTCTTGTCCTTCTCAAAATAAGGCTCTACTATCTACCGTGGGTGCTATAGATCCTACTGATGACCAATTGATTGTTTTCGACGCCCGTCAGTCAGACCATCCCCCCCTTCTTGCTTCTGTTGCTTTCCAAATCCCAGTCAAAATCTGAAATGCCAATGTCGCTCAGTGTATTATTGATGAGGGGGCATCTACCTGTGTAATGTCTGCTTCGGTTTGGAAACAACTTGGATCTCCTGAGCTGGCCCCTTCCACAATTACCCTTCATGCGTGGGATGGCCATGCCTCCTAGCCCATCAGCCTTTTCCGTAACTGTCCTATCACCCTTGCGGGAAATACTGTTTGTGTCAACGTTGAAGTTATCGACGCCCCTCTTGATTATAACATTCTTTTGTGGCGTAGTTACACCTATTCCATGTCTTCCGTCCCATCCGCAGTCCACCGCAAGATGTTTTTCCCTCATAACGGAAATATAGTCACAATTGACCAGTTGATGTATCATGAGCCAAAATCTCAAACTTCCCCCGAGTCAATCATCTCTTCCGTAGCCAATAAGCCAACGATCGATTCTTTGACCAGTGTTTCCCCTGGCGTCTGCAAAGACTCCTCCTTGCTTGGAACCTTCCCTGGTCTTCCTCCTCCTCTTGTCTCTGACCCCAGCTCAGCGAATGTTTGTATGATGCAATCATCTCGGGCCGACCTCACGCAGCCCGCTTCGGCTAGTCAGCAACCCCCACCTCGCTCGTCGCCATCTGCTCCTAGTCCTTCACCACCACCAACTGGACCTCTTCCTGCTGGCCCTTCCCCTACAGCTGGTACCCATGAGCCTCTCTACCCTCTTGGGTTGGTTCCCCCAAGTATTAACCATCTTGGCGCTGTCCCTTCTGGCCATTACCCCACTGGTTCGATACCCTTCCTTGCTCCCCCTCCCGGAGTCTATTCGGTCCCCATCATGGCCACCCTTTCCCTCCCTAATTTGACCATGGGCATTCCCGTTTGGTACCTTGACCCTCCAACCGCTACCCCACCAGGTCACCCCAAACCATACCTTGCTTTCACACCAATTCAACCAGTTCCCGTTGCCACAGTGCCACCTGCACCTCAACAGGACCCTTCTCCTGCTGTGACAGCTACGGGCAAGAAACTAAAAACTCGCAAGGGGGCATCCAAAGACAAGGCCACTGCACTTGACCCTACCTGTCCTCCACCCGCCAAGCCTTGTGCCTTGTGTGATGGTGTCAGTCATGCCACCCATACTTGTCTTGAGTTGCCCCGTATCCAACCCATGGTTAAGGTCACGTTCCCTGAATCTACGGTCCCTGAAACCTCTGTTTCTTCCTCGTCTGTAGCCAAGAACCCAAATACTCTTCGCACCAACAAACCCTGTGCTCTGTGTGGTGTCCATGGCCATTATTCTCACCATTTTCCTCACCTCACGCATTACCGAGCCTCTTTAGAGGTCATTCGCGAGTACGAGGTCGAACAAAATCAATCCGCCTCTCCCATCCTTGCTCAGTATGCGTCAGGCCTACTCGAGGATCCCCCCGCTACCATAAACATTCCTCCCCCCGATGTTGAGATGTCAGAACCTGCTACCCCCCTCCTATACCTATCATCCTTCGCACGACCCTCGAAGTACATTCCCTCCGAATCCACTCCATCTTTTTTGCTTGATTCCCCTTCAGCAACATTCTTGGGTGCTACATGATTTGACCATCTTTTTACTTGTTCTTCCGTCATCCCCCGTGACGTTCCGTATGTGCGCCTTTCTTCCCATATTGATAATTTAGGTAGAATTGCAGCATCATGTGGTTTCCTCAACCTCTCCGTTTCCTCTCATCACCAGGAGGATACCATCTGCATCTATGATGTCCGTCGCCGCATGAGCTCTCGCTTTTCCTCCCGTCGTTCTCATTCATCACCCTCTAGTCGATCTATGAGTCCTAGCCATCTTACCCAGACTACTCCCTCCCATAGTAGCTATTGATGTCTACCCTATACTCACGTTGCCCTCATTCTTCTCCTTCCTCCAATTTTTTGTCTTGTGACACTATTCTTCCAGACCTCTCGCCACACATTATATTGGCTATGCTGATGGGGCCAGTCGCTACTCCCGGAATCTCGCTTCGGCTGCCTGTGCCATTTTTACCCCCTTGCATTCCCGCGTTCTTTCGAATGGGGTCTGCATTGGTAATGCCACCAATAATCAGGCCGAATATGATGCAGTACGTGGTCTCCTAGCTGATGCCCTATCTCATCGCATCCTCCATCTGCACGTTCATTTAGATTCCCTGCTTCTTGTTTTACAACTCAATGGTGTCTATCGTGTGCATAATCCTATCCTGTTTAGACAATATTTACGAGTGAAACTTTTGATACGTGACTTTAGATTCATTACTTTCAACCATGTACCTAGAAGTCAAAATCACTATGTAGATAGAATTGCAAATCATGTTCTAGACTAGCATTTATCACACACAAGACAATAACATTTCACACCATCAACACAATGAATATACATAATATATATAATATAACATGTTTTTTTTAGAGTCCATCTACTCTGAAACATATGACATGCCCATAGCATGTTACAAAAACAAAACTACAAAACTGGGGGGCACCACTTGCCCCTACATACACACTGGGGGGAACCACCTGCCCTACATCTACTCACTCTCTGGTGGATTCCGAGCCAATGGCTCTACTCCTGCAGCTCGTAGATCGTGAACAGTCTGACCGACCATTGCCATGCGTCGCATGATACCTCGCCATTCCAAGGGTAGCCCAATACATAGCTCTATGTACTGGTCGTCTAAATCCTTCCAACCATGCTCCAACACACCGGTCAGCATCCCCTCAGATATATGACGAATGTCCTCCAACAGAGTGGCCATATCCTCGTTCTGTGCTGTTCTTGATCCACTTGCACCTGTAGCTCTAGCTGCTGCAGGTCGTCCCATATATCCAACCGATTTTACCGGAGCTATATCTGCATTCCAAAATGTATAAGGATCAGTACCATGAATACAATTCACAAACTTTACAATGCACATAATAGATTACTTATTTTTCACTTACCATTGGGCCCCCATACTCGACCAGGCAAAAGCGGCAAGTCCGGATCTCCCCAATAACTCATCCCACTATAGGGATAGTCGTCTATGTACAATGGCATATGATCCCAATGATCGAAGAACTCTGGTCAGAACACCCGTCTGACCACCCCTCCTCCTCCTCTACACAGTAGTCACCCCCACCGACGCATCCGAGGCTCTCTCGGACCCCCATCTGGTAGCTGTACACGGGGTCGTAAGGTCGGGATCTTCTAAAAAAAAAGGAGCACAATACAGTCCCATAAGCACAATCATGATTCACTTGCCACTTACATAGCGATAGTTATCGTTTCACCGACACCAACATAATCTAGGCCCACCCATAATAGGTCCCACTCAACACACTCTCTACAATCATCATCTGCCATCCAGTGATGTGATGGAACGCATGGCTACCCAAGATCCGCAACACTGCTGCTGCCACTGCCCGGGTCTCCAACCTCTCTAGATCCCCAATCTATATCCGAGTCCCTTTGACTCGGACACCTGGTCAACAATGTTGCTCAACGAACTCCATGATGTTACGCCCCCGCGGTAACACTAGATGTGTATTTCCCACCATCCCTAATGGTGGGAGACCAGTCAGAAAATACAGATCCTGTGCCCCTGCACTATAAACACCTCATGATCTAGATCCCAATCACTGATAATCTGGGCCAACAAGGGCTCCCCAACCCTCATCAAATGGTTCTCAACAAATTTCAGAACCCCAAACCTAGCCAATGCACGAAAGACACCCTGATTCGCTTGGATTTCTGTTCGTAATGTACCTAGGTATCTCTCTCTCCACTTGATCCGTATATTTGCCATATCTGCACAAAACCATCACCTTTGTCAGTTTATAGATAATAAAAACTACATTCACTCACACCAAAACTGAATCTCAGCCCATACCAGCACTGCAACCACCTCCATCTACCAGGTCACACTTTTTGGCCAAATCCTGGGCCAGGTCACACTTTTAAGGCCCAAACCTACGTCCCAGGTCACAGTTTTTACCCCAAAAAGTGCGACCTGGCCGTAATGATGAAGTAGGGGCAGTTACTGAGATTTAAGACCCTAATTTGAACTTTGAATCCATCAAAAACAAAGAGTAGGATTAGGCCTCTTACTTGCAACTGACGGATCGCTATTCCAACGGTTGGTTTTTCCTCTACGATCACCGCAAGATTTAGGGCCTTCTCTCCTCTCCAAATTCACGATAGCTACACAAGAAAATGAATCATTTTGGAGGGAAAATGCCTTATTAGAAGAAAAACCCCTGTTTTTTCTTTCACCCGCTGCGACCAAACCGTAGCCCCGTTTGACACACCGTCTACACCGTTGGAAAGCTCTCACCGAGCACTCAAATGGGTATCTGTTAGCTTTTCATGTTTTGATACTTCAATAGGACACAGTTTGTCCACGAAGGGTTTATTTACCTCTCCTCCAAATCAAATATCTCCACTTCCAACACTTGTACTTGGGGCACCACTTTGCCTCCTTACTTGTCTTTGTTCGTGTTGATTTTCGTCATGAGATACCCTATTGTACTCATGTTTTTATGGTTCCCCATTGGACCTTTACTGTGTGGCAGCACCATCGAGTCGCCCTTGTTTAGCGCATCCGAGTTGAGTCATCATCAGTCATGGAGTCTATCTCGCATCCCTTCGTATCCCGCTATAGTCCTCCATCCTTCATTGCTTGGTCCCTCTCTCGTGTTGCACATTATGGCCTTCAGTACCATTGTCCCCTATCCCTCATGATATTGTGTCAGTCGCTGCTAAGCCATTCATGCCCTCTATGCTCTAACAAGGGAAGTCGTCCATCCTCTACTTAGTATCCCTCATTTCATCATCATCATTAGTGTCCATATTTTCATCGCTCCACTATTTTCTCTCACACATTAGTTGGGGACCCCTTATTGCCTCACCTATGGCAGACCTCCTTCTGTCAACATCAGCTCATTTACTCCAGAAGCCAGGTCTAGAGGGCGATGTACCTTGATTCGAGCTCCTGTCCACATGATCGCGATCTGTATACTTGATGGTCCAGTGATGCAGTAGCAGCTATTGGTGATTCACGGGTGTGTGTGAGATGTCTCAACCCTCATGAGGGGGTGGCCCTGCAGGTAGCCCCCCACATTCCTGGATGACTTCTTCATTTCAGCCTTTGATGCAGCTCCTTACATTTGATGATGTCAGCCTCAGCCGCTTGCAATGCCTTTTCGATTTGCATGTATCCGTTAGATTTTGCGAGCCCTTCCCCATGCATAGGGGGCATTTGGGGTGTATTTTTAGCTCATGTACTAAAATATTATTGTATAAGTCCTGGCTGTTATTCTAGGCACATCATGTATGTGGGATTCATCATTCTATTTTCTGGCTTGTATTTATGCCAGCATGTACTTTATAGTTCGGTTCCTTGTTTACTGGACATACTATTATTTTGTACTTTGTCTCGGCGGGCATAGGTATGCCTCCCCCGCCACCTTTCGCACAGGTACCACTTCATAAACTAGAGACTTGTTGCACCTATAAGTCTCATCTCCTCAGGGTCTAGTCCTTTATCACATTAGACTACCTTACATTTCTCTCTCTGACTTCCCTCTTGATGTCTAGTGATTGAGTTCTTACAACGTACTTCGGTCATACAATTTGCTCCTAACACTCGTACGTTGGGGGGCAATCTGTTACACCATTTTTTTGTCATCTAACCTATTATCATTAGATGAACCCAAGTACACCATGTAAGAACAATTTTACCCTAAGTAAAATTGCTTTCACTATGTGAAATAACTTAGTAAAACACCTTTATTAAGTTGTTTATGGTCTAAACAGGAAACCCCAAAAGGAAATAATAAACAAATCTATATTTTTTTATATTTCCTGGTCATATTTAACCCAAAACAAGGAAATCAATTAAATAAATCCTTATTTATTTGATTATTTCCTAAGAATAAGTTATTTAAATCCTATTTAAATAATATTCCTATTTAAACTTGACTAAATCATTTATAAATAATTAAATAAATCATTATTTATTTAATTATATTCCCACCATTTCCTTAAAATAGTAAATAAATCATTTATTTATTTATTATTTATAAATAAAGGAATTGACCCAAGTCAAAAATCCTTTTCCCTCCAACAAATATAATAAAATATTCCTAAGGGGTGGTTCTAGAATTTGATTAATAATATTTTATTCATGCACCAAGTTCTAGATCGCCCCAATATTTTTTTATAAATAGAAGGGTTTTCCCCATTCATTAGTCACCTTTTATTGCATTAGATCACTCTGGATCTATACACTTGGTCACATTTTCTCCATTTTTGCTTTGTGAGCTCCCATTGAGTTCTATGTTTGTCTGGGTTTTTTATACCAACAAGAGAGAGAAATTTTAGATCTGAAATGCTGAGGACTGTCAAGAACCCATCCCATTGAGGAGAACCAGAAAACACCTTTCTTTTTTTCCTCTCAGGTGCCCCCTTTTAATATAATATAAAAAATTCTTTCAAATACATCGTTCTTGTCTTGTCTATTGGATGCATGGAGCCATATTTCATTTTTCCTGCTTAATGTCTTTTATGCTTAGATTTGGATTTGTGCAACATTATTTGGATCAACTAACTATAGACTTAAAGATATTGGCAGTCATACTTGATGTTAGGGCTATTTGTTATGCGTAGCTAAACTGGTCTTTTACAACGAAATATTCATACTAACACCCAAAAACCCAAACAGATATCTCAAACCACAGTTCGCATCAATAGCTCTTCATTTCCTACCTTACAATTCAAAATGTTCCTCTATTTATAATAATCTAGCCTAAGCTTTCCTGTGGTCGGGCCCCTGGTTTACCCTTTTACCCATTACAATTCTTTCAGGGCTTTGACCCACCCCAAAACCCTTGTGGTAGACTAAATATAATAAAAAGTATTCAAAATTGGACCAGTTTCGTAGCTCGTAGGAGACCATGTTCCAACAATCCTTGAAATGTTTTCTTTGCCTCGATTGCATTATTTCTTGCTTTGAGTGTTTTCAGTTTCTTGGAAAAGTGCAAATTGGTCTTATGATTTATGTGGTAAAATTTGTGTTTCGATTGGATCTTTTTGGGTTAGGTCAACTAAAATATTTGTTTACTACTTGTATCATTCAAGAAATAATGATTCTCTGCTATAGAACAATAGTAACCTTTGTGCATTTCTAAAGAAATTGGGTCTTGCAACTTTTTAGTTTTCGTTTCAAAAATTAATATTCAATAAGTGCATGAGATTACTTGCGTTGAAAGGTTATATTTTGGAATTTCTTATTGGAAATAGATCATATTTTTCAATAATTGAAAAATTAAAAGTGCATTAGTTGCATCAAGTGGATTTCATCATTCAAAGTGGAAAAATAACAGTCTTTTTATTATTATATATAAGTGCATCTCGGTGAAAGTAGAAATAATTTTACTTTTGAAAGAGTTTCATTTGGGATAGTGAAAGTGAAATCATTTTACTTTTTAGAATTTTCATTTCGAAAAGTGAAAAGTGAAAGCTAGTTGGGGGGAATTTTGTTTGCAACATTTTTTTTGATGCATTACTCTTTCTGATCTCTTCCCTTATTAGTATAGCTTTCATTGAAATAAAAAGAATCATTGTCTCATATATTTGAATTTTAGGTGTTCAGGTGACATCGTTTTGAGCCCAAAATTGAAACTTAATTGAAGATAAACATTAAAATTAAACTCAATTAACCTAAGGAGAATTTGGAATTAACACAAATATCTAGATGTCTAGGCTAGATATGTGTTCCGGCATCGTTAAACATAGTATTTTTTGCTAATAGCCTGCGTTGTATCCCGGGGGTGATATCTCATCCCACATACAAAAGTATATGGGACTATGTTCCACGTATGGTAAGTATATGGGGACACTCTAATCGAATGGTTACACATTAGGAAACACTACTACGGACTGATCTCCCACATACCGTCATGTATATTTTGGGGGATCCCACTAGGTTGCAATCCTACCATAGGTAACTGAGTCGGTCGCCTTGTAGATGTGGTACATCGAACACAACATTTGGGGAGATTTTTTGTCGTACGTCGAGTCCTTTGTTCTCTAAGGTGTATATTTCAGTTCACAAATACTTGGTAAACCCTTTTTCTAGATTACCTCTTTTGATTTATTTTGTTTAGTTATAAAATTTACTGTCCATGAAAACATCCTATCCATGTAGTGTTGCTTTTCCTCATCATGACTTCTTTATTATAAATTTTAATTACTCAAAAATATTTCATCTATCCTTTGACTGATCTTGTCAAAAGGTCATCGTGGCTGAATCTCCAAATTCACCTCACTCATCCCTTAAAGGAATTCAAGGAGCCCATCCTGAGATCCCACATTTTCCACTGGGCCTTTTGAATCTCAAGGTTTTAAACTTGGAATTGTCGCGAGTATCCAACTGCTCTCTTCTCGACCACCACCTGATGATTAGATTTCACCATATGAAGATCTTGAGCCAGAAAGTCCTGAACTCACTGCACAGTTTGCCGTCTTTCCTCCCAATATGCTCTATGATCCATTAGTGGTATCCCCTGAGTGTCCATATAGTCCTTTCAAAAAACCCAACGTTCCTTTTGTTGCTTCTCCCATCGCATCTCGAACTATTGTTCGACAGTTTTTTCCACCACATATGGCATCGAATGCATATGATACTCCTTTTGTGAGTACTCCTCAAATTATTCCTCTGGAAACTTCTGTGACTCACACCACAGAATTTAATGTTGAGACCATGTTCCCTCCGTAAGGTTTTGCATATGTTTTTGCTTCTTATGATTTAGGAAGTGGAATGAATGTATCCTTTGGTCATTTTGTGTCTTCTCTACCACTAGGTTACACTTCTCTCGAAAACCTTTTTTTAGAAGATTTTGGGGCCACATCCATTTTTCATCATCCCATTTGGTCATCTAGTGTTACTCCAACTTTTGGCTAGTTCGTTTCGAGCGTAGCTGTAGTTTCACAAACTTCTCTCAACCTGCAAATTCTATTGGTCAAATGTCAGTTGCACTTGGATCGTCTGCTCCTTTTTCCCTATCTACGATCAGTGTTGTTCCTCCTTAAGTGGAAAATTTATAGTTTCGTCTATGCCTAGGGGGAAATCATATCCCTTATATGTACCTCCCGATTCAGGTGGGGGAAATATGAACTATGGAATTGTATCAGGGGTAGAACAACCCATATCTATTCTTGGTGGAACCTTGGTCTCATCCATAACAAGTTATGTCGTGGGTACATCTTTATAATGTGCTCACCCTTCTTCAACTCAAATTGTTTATCGTAATCCACACATTCAACAACCGTGTATAAAACAACCCTATGTTCAGCAACGAAATGTACAACATCAATATGTTCAATAGTCAAACTTTCAACAACAGTACGTCCAACAACCCCAAAATCCACTGTTGGGTGTTGTGATCAATCCGCAGTCTGGTCCTCAAATGAAATATGGTCCTAAATCTCCTTTAGGACAATCTGGAACTTACCCTCTTAGACTTGGTATTCAACACCAACAATTCCAACAAGGATAGTTCCAGCAAGCCCAACAAGCACCCTACGTACAACAAGGTCCTTACCAACAAAAAATACCCTTACAACAACGATGGGGGAAATATGGTTTTTATGGTCAAAATAAACCCCAATGGGGGTAGAACCAATATCAACAAGGTTGGAACCCTCAAATGGGTAATTACCAAATACATTTTACTCCTTATAATCCTCAGTTACCATTCTTAGCTACGTTGGAACTCCTGGATGTGTCAAGGCTTATAAATGACCCAATACAACACATGTTGCATTGGCCTTTGGTTCCAAAATTCCTAGGGATTGTCCTAAATTTGAAGGTAAATCTAGAGAAGACCCCAAAGATCACGTTATGACATACCATTTTTGGTGCTTCTGTAACTCTTGGGTCGATGAGTCGATTCGATTACATATTTTCCAGCACACATTAATGGTTATTTCCGCCAAGTGGTACATTGAAATTCATCATGGAGTTTTTCATGATTTCTATCCGTTGGCCATGGCCTTTCTTACTCATTTCCAATTACCTACCTGGTATGAAAGCGACACCCATCTCTTAACATATTTGGAACAAAAAACTATACCCATATCTATGATCATATCCATGAATGTAGACGTAGGCGTCATATGATCAAGTTTGAAATTCTTGATCAACTGCTGACTGAATGGTTTACCAAATCATTCATTCCTCCAATTGCCAAAAAAATTTCTATGGGTGGTTGTGTGACTTAGAAATAGGCCATTGTCCATGCTCAGTATTTAGATCTTTTCTACTGTCAGTATGGGATATTATATGATATTTTACCTAACACCTCACGACCTTCAACGGACCCATCATCTTCGAAACCTACTAATATGCCACCTGTTGATAGTGTTATTGGGTCAGTGGCTCAACATGCTAATAGTACTCTGAAAGATTCTTTGAGACCTAATTATACTTCGAACACTACACCTTTTGTTCTTGCGAATGATTCAAAAAATATTGGTAAAAGCTTCGAGGTTAACGCTGTCCAATCTACCACAGTAGATAAATCCTCAAATGGTAAGAATAAGGGAAAAGGAAAAGCCAAATATAATACCCCTAAATAGGATTCCTCTAAGTCGCCTGTTAATGATGCATCCAAATGTAAGCCAAAATATCGTTTTCTTATATGTGATGATGATCATTACACCATGGATTGTCCTCATCATGTCGAGGTTAGTTGTATTCTAAAAGGTACACCGAGAACAACGACTATTTTGAAAGAATTATTTCCATCTCAGCAAATGAAAATGGTATACCAACCTCCATCCTCTACATCTTGGAGCTCTCAAGTTTTCATGGGTGGAACATAACCCATTTATGTCGCTATTTGATCAAAAGAATATCTGAATCCTACAAAATTTGTAGTGGAAAAATTTGCCCCTGATGCACCTTCTTATTCCACTCCACCCAGTTATGGTCCTATTCATATTGAGTGACCTAGTAATGATTTCATTATCCAACCACCTCCCAAAGGTGTTCTCCAAAAATCCTCGTATAATCCAAATGCGTGAGCTGCTCAAAATTATAATATTGTGGAAGATTTATCTCAAGTTCCTTCGGCGATGTCAGCTTTGGAAGTCCTTCAATCTTGTCCATCGCAAAAGAAGGAATCACTATCTGCTATCAGAGGAATTGATCCTTCAGATTCTAATTTAATTACTTTTAATCTTGAAAATCATGTTCCTCGTCTCCCATCACAAGTGGATTTTCTCATACAAGTTGTTGTGATGGGTACAAAAATTCATAGGAATTTCATTAATGAAGGTGCCTCCACATGCATCATGTCTATTGCTTGTTGGAAATCCATCAACTCTCCTCCACTCAACCAGTCTCCCAATACGTTGGAAGCTTTTGATGGCAAAGGTTCTCGCCCATATGGTATTCTTAACTCTTTAGTGATCCAGTTGCAAGGAAAAATAGCGAATATGGAAGTAGAAGTTGTAGATGTGAACCTCAATTATAAGATTCTACTAGGTCACAGTTGGACCTATGCAATGGTTTGCGTGGCCTGTACCATTTTATGTGCTCTTCATTTTCCCCATTAGGGAAATATCGTTACGGTTGATCATATTGCCTTTTTCTCTCCTGATTCTTCAACTGGAAATGTGCCATATGTTGGGAATACCTCTGTTCCTTATGGGAGTGTGAGAGAAAGTCTCTTTAAAGACTTGTATCTGAAGGGAATTTAATCCCTTATGCCTCCCAATCTAATTTTATTTAATATTATTTCGTCTAGTCACGAACCCTGGGTAATCCCCAAATCTGATCATATTGATCATTTTAGCGATGTTATGCCCCTTCACCTTGTCGAACAAATGTATTAGAGTTTCCTTCTGGCTTCTATGGCTACAACCAATTCCAATGTTAAATTGGTTTCAACTCTAGATACGTATTCACAATATCCTTGGTTTGGTTCTTGGGATTTTGATGATCCTTTGAATGAGACATTTCCAACTGGTGAGAGGAGATTAGAAGTTATGTCTCTTGAAGAAACTCTTTCAGATGATAGGCATCATTGTTCCTCATTTCTCCCAAGCCTTGGTGAAATTTCTACCTGTCTAGAAACCTATGTTTCCCCTAAAAGACTGGTCCACTTCAGAATCCCATCTTGGTTCGTGAACTCCTATCTTAAGGAAACATGGGTAATATTTTAGCTACCATACCGATTGAAATATCTATCAAACTAGGGATAATCAAGAATATTCACATTGGGGCTTCTTGTTCTCCTGATGAGATTGAGATTTATAGTTCCCTTTTCGAATAATTTCGTGATGTCTTCTTTTGGTCATATGAAGAAATGCCTAGCATCGATACTAGTATCGTGTGCATGAAATTCCTACCTATCCAGAAGCGAAGCTTGTTCTTCAACATCTCTGTCCAGTGCATCTGAGAAAGGATGAAGTTGAAAAACTTCTTAAATATGGATTCATTTACCTTATACCATTGAGATAATGGGTCTCCAATATCGTTCCTGTTACCAAAAATAAAGGAAATATTCTTTTTTATTATTATTATCATTATTGTTGGCTTGAGGGGTCCTAACCCAGGTTCAGAGTTTATGGATAAACCAACAAACCCTCCAACTAATGGCCCTTTCGGTAGTGATCTGCTTGCGCAGATCAAAGTATCACCCCGAAGTAGTATGGGGGGTGCTAGAACCAAGTTTCCACACCTTGAGGGAGAAAATAATGAAGTGGTCCTCAAAAAAACTGAATGCAAACTTATATCAATTGTGAATAGATGCGCGCAATAATATAGAGCAGAATCACAAATAATGCGTAGTCTATAATAGAATAACACATAATTGATGTTCTCCTTAGCGCAGATAAACAAAACATAACCAGATGTAGATCTTAAACAATGCAAATACTTAATAGATCTATTAACCATCAATAAGCATTCATAATCATATCAAATATCCGTGCACAATCATCAGTAAGTAAAACAGATAATGCGATCTTAACATAACATAAGTAGTAAACAACTCAGATGCATAACACAGTAAACTTGCCAAAAACTGTCCTTTCTATTAGCTACATATCTATCAATCAATACGTTAACTTTCCCATACAAAAACCCTTTCGTGCACACATCCAACAAAGTCCGCACACAGCTAGTAGGAGCCTTTCAACCCAACCCAAACAACCCTTACAATGTATTACAGATGCATAAACATCACTATCATGAACTTAGATTAATTTCTTATCTTAGACACGATATATCTATTTATATATGCCTAACGCATAGATACTATGGTCTCAAACCATGGTTCAAGGCCCACAATTTACCCTTAAGCCTATTTACATCAAAATTGGGGAGCCCCTTGACTCCCTTTGCAAAACATGCACATACAAAATTATACAAAATTGCATTGAAATTGTGCCTTAGGGGACCCCGCTCCAATAGGCCCCCAAAAAAAACATGTGACTTGTCTCGAGTCATTGAGGCGCCTGCTCCTTGATCTTTGCCTGAAGCGCGCTGACAAAAGTTTTGAGAGGAAGAACTAATTCCAAACTTTGCATTGCGGAAACCTATTCTTGCTCAACTAATTTTTATGTGGTAGGCCCTTTAGTGGAAATCTCAATGCTGCACTGAGTTTGTTGGATGTTCTTTAATGTGTTGTCCAACGTCTATGATAATTGGAGCACTTCTTCTTTCCATGGTTGCATGCGTTCCTTCAACAACTGGTCCTTTTGATGCAAATCAAAAATTTTTGTTTGAATGGTTCTGCACTCTTGCAGACGAGAGAGGCATTGTGTGAGAACGAATGTGGGTGCCACTATCCTAATTTCCTTGAAATGCTACTCGTTCTAGTGGAGGACATCACGTAGCTAGTGTATGACTAGATCATTTTGGACAGATTTCCAAACGCTCATAGCTTCATCTAGAAAATTTTCACATTAGGTGACCGCAATAGTAATACTATCTCGAGCCTACTTAACTTCTGCTACTCTCTACGCACGTACCTCTGGTGGTGTCTCCAGCTGAAACTTGGTTTGAAGGTCTACAATCTGTTGCTCATACTCTATTCTTACGGTTTTCACCTCCATGCACGTTGCTTTCACCACTGCATCCAATCCGTCTAGTTTCTCTGTAGGTGCAGTTATGGCTAGGACAAATGGAATATCTTGGCAGACCTGGTGGATTTTAGCCTCTAGCGCAGCGCAATGGGCTTCTGCTTCACATAAAGCTGCCTCTGCTCTTTGTTGCTGTTGTTGTGATTACTCGACCTGCTGCTATGCATACCTTATTTGTGTATGCGTGGTAGATTCTCTGTACTGGAGCTCATTCGCGATCATTGAGTGCATAAGGTGTAGCTTTCCTACAAGTAACACAAAAATATTAACATGAACATCACCTAATCCTCTAAGCTAGAGATGCCAGTTAGCATCCACCTGAATGGATGGAAGGGGGATGTGAACAAAGTGAACATCTCGAGAGGCTGGTAGAGAAATTTCAAGTGGTTGCGTGCTTGTGACTTGCATGCTGGTTTGGATCGCCTGAATCACGCTCTCTTGAATCTAGCTCACCTGTAATTTTAACCCCTAAAATCCAACTTGTACAAGTTTTAGCACGGATTTTTACTGAACCTCCATGTCTGTCTAGCGATCCTTAGTCACAGATGTGACAATGTTTTCTATTTCATTTAGGTTTTCCTCTGTCAGCGTCAGGACCTCCTGCCCTGCCTTTTTGAAACCTTTTTTCTTCTTCTGCAAACCTCTAGCGGCCTGAGAGCTCCACTTGGTGCCTTTAGATATCTCAGTTTCCCCTATATCCTTTGGTGCAAATCCATGCTTTTCAGGCACTGTTGTTGTGTCAACAGTCTCGCTAGTTGTTGTGGGGGTTGTTTCCTTTTATGTATATTTCTCTGTGACCTTCTCAATGACTGGCTCTACAAATTTCTCTAGCACTGTTACAATTTCTTTCTTGGTTTATTTCCCTATTGGAGTGCGCTACTTCGTTGGGGTGGTCAGGGTCAACCAGGACAACATCCATTCTGGTGTCACTCTAAGAAAATCATCTTCTGTTACCAGGTATGGTAATTCATACCATACTCCCTCCATAACGCCTTTTGCACAGTTGTGGATATTATGGATTGTAGCCTTGAAATATGCTACCATCTGGTACTTATCATATAATATAGGTGAAAGTTGCGGCTTTTACTGCATCGTTTGGTTCAAGGTAGCATCATATAGAACCCATAATGTTTTTTCTTTAGCACGCACCGGGTCTGAACAGTTCCACAATGTTGCATAGCGCGCAGATTCACACATCTTTGGCTCGATTTTTGGGAACTGAGTATCTTTCAGGGTCCTCCATCCAATTAGCACCATTAATAATAAGAGCCAAGAATATTGGAAAGTTTTGTCGTCTTCCTAAGCCTTGTGCACATTTTTAAAAAAATATTTACAAAGGTAGCTAGACCAATTGTAAATCACCCCCTTTTCACATCGTCCCGCAAGCGCAATAACATGCACGAGCACCTCCTTAGGTTTTCACTTACTCATCATCTTGCAGTCCAAGATGATTGTTCCAAAGCGCACTGTAGGGTCATTTATTTCCTCCACAACGAATCCCCGGGTCTTCCTTGTGACATTATACTTCTTCTTAATTTGTTATGCCATGGATTTCTCCTGCGCTTTACCACCAAAGTCAACAATAAGGTCAGATCCCTTAGTAGGAAGATCTATGATTCTGTGGATTAATTAAGCGTTAATGGGGATGTGCTCTCCCAACCAGAGTGCGTTATCGTGAAATAAGTATAGAAATTGTCTAACACAAATATCATTTACAGGACTGCACCCAAAATGAGGGATCTAGATCAAATTGAGGAGGCCTCCCTTATGTAGACCTAACAACCCCCATTTTTGGCTAGAGGTGCACAACACCTCCTTCATAAGTGACATGATCCAATTATAGTTCTAGCGCGAGCTCTGGGAACATTTCGACATCCATGATGTCCAAATCGTCAAATATTAGCTGCAAAATATTTGTGAACATGTCCCCTTACATTGGGATATTCTCAGGGATTAGGGGTATTTGGATACCCACACACACCTTTTCCATGTCCTTAGGTGATTTTACAGATGGTTTGCACGGCGCAATGTAGCTTGGCAGGCGCGAGAATGGGGCCACTTTGACCACATCCTAGTCTTCTTCTTCAATAGTTTTTGGGACTTATTCCATGGTTCTTTTCATCTTATCTCCCGCCAAAGGGCACGATCTTGGGGTGTTCTCTTGGGGAGATTTGCACTTTCTAGAAGACTGCCTCTTCTTAGTCTTAAATGGCTCAGGTATTTTCATAATGGGAACTTCAGGCGCAGTAGGTTCATCACATAGTCTTGTGGTTGTCATATTTTTAAGAATAACGTAACCTAGCCCTGCACAACGCATGTGTCCTCAAACCCTGGATCCATACCAGACATAGACACTAAAAATGTGGTGGCAATAAAAGAGCTCAAAGCACATATATCACTTAGAACACAAAAAAAAATATTGCGACCCCATAGGTCATATTTATACTTGTGGCGCATCCTCAACGGCTCCTTGTGCATTAATGAGGCTCCATTACTGACAAAATAGTCCCAAATCTGGTAAAATATCTTCATTAAATGCATCTTAGAGGCTCCCAAAAATGGTAATAAAACTGTCTTATCCATTTTGACTTTTCGAACGACTATTTTTGATAACTCTGCGACCCACTCAACCTCCTTGCATTTGTACTGCAGGCACGTTGTACCTTATTGCACATATAATATAGAGCTAAGGATAACCATTGATAGGTCACCCCACCCCCCCCCCCCCCCCCTCCCCCCAACACATGCTTTTTGACTAGGTAATTAAAATCATATCAAGTAGTGTCCATTGCATCCCTTAACAACTACAAAGTTCTCTAGAATTCAACATCCCAATGGAATGTCGCACCTCGTCTCATTAATATGGTCATGGGCGCAATTATCAACTCATACTTGGGAATGCACTTTATGTAGGCAAGGGTATTAAAGCTCCATCGACCATGCACAACTCCTTAGACTCCACAAGTGCTAATTGTCTACAATTCATAGTCTTCGTCATTGGTGCAATACTAATTTCTGGGATCAAAGCTTGGTCATCATGTTCTGAGTTAAATGTAAGAATAAAACTCTCTGTCAGTGCAAACCATTAACTAGTGCCTCTGCGTATCTCTGTCTCCAAGTACCATTCATTAGGCACTTTTCCAAATGTGAGAATAAACATATGGACCCATTAAGGTCTTGGGTCTACGCCCCATACCTGGTTCCATCGTGCCAAATGTATGTGCGGATCTTCTTTGCCAGAGTATACTTCTTCCATTTTAATGTCCAGACATGCAAACTGCAACCTCATCATGAGAACATATTCCTTCTAGTTATTCATATTCTCCTTATGAGTTTCCCACCATCTGGATGGAGTAGCGTGCAAGCCAAGATCCAAATCATGGAATCTCTGTCCTTCAGGCATAGTCCTTTCTAGCTCTCCTATAAACATGTTTACATTAGTGGAGCCATCATAGTGTGGTAAATCATCTACCTTAGATGTTATACAACACAGAGATCGGGACATGCGATTAC
>CM076575.1:43285125-43419242 GCA_034641835.2 Pinus albicaulis | reverse complement strand
TCTTTTGTTTTGTGATCTTCATCATGAATTTTCTATAACATAAGTTTATAATAAAAAAAAAAATTCAAGACTCCAATAACTGAACATTTCATTAATGTTTTCATCATCCAAGTGGTCTTCAACATTCACTTTTGCAGCTTCTATGCAGACTTTAACAAGCCATGGTGTTGCAATCCATTCATGAATGAAATTTAACTCTTCTTCATAATCATTATGTGTACTTTCACACTGGAAATTGATGTTGAAATTAAAAATATTTGCAGAACCACATTGGTTTTGTTCCTTCTACTCTGCAATAAGAGATTTCTTTTGTTTTTCTTCCTTCTCTTATTTTCCCTCTATCTCTATTTTATCTTTTTGGGATTCCTTCTCTGTCTATGCCTCTATCTTTGTCTCTTTTTTTATGTCTCTCTCTTCCACTTCTTCACTATCTTGTGCTACAAACTCACATTGTCTTCCTTCAAAAAATAAAATCATGCCGATATTATGTTTATGTTACATCATCTACAACCATTCATCATTAGTCAACAAGTCTTCATCAAATTTTACATTAACAATATTAATTGTTGGATTAACCATATAATTGATTGCTCCAATGGAAATTTCACTATCATTAGCAAGAATTGTTACTGGATTACCATATTTTCATCCAAAATCCCTACTGTTGGATTCATCAAATTTTCATCATCAAGCTCTGTTGCTGGATTCACCAAATTGCCATCAACAAGCTCTGTTGCGGGATTCATCAAATTTTCATCAACAAGCTCTATTGTTGGATTCACCAAATTGTCATCAACAAGCTCTATTGTTAGATTCACCAAATTTCCATCATCATGTTGGATTCATAAAATTTTCATCGGAAAGCTCTATTACAGGATTCACCAAATTTCCATTAGAAATCTATGTTCTTGGATTCATCAAGTTCTTCATTTCCAACTCAAATAAATCCCCTTACACCAAAACTCATTTTTCCCGTTTCCAAATATTTTCAAAAGAAAATTATCCTTTTGAAATTTCCCATCTATTGTGGCTCAAAAAACAAATTGAAATACAAGCATAGTGGCTTCTCTACTATAAGCTTTTGGATCTAACAATAATGGTTGTGCCTATGGCTCACAGTGGGGTCATGTGGTGGTGGTGGCTCAAGAATCTCAAGTGGATTCACCTTCAACACAATATTTTACCATCACAAGGGAAACACTTCCACAAATACTTTGACAAGGGAAAGAATGCTCAAGGATGAAAATGCATACCACAGATATAGGGTAAAAAAAAACCTCTTTATAAATATTTTCCTTTTTCTTTAAACCAACAACAACTTCCTTTTTTTTTAAATGAACCCTTTTAAAATAATACCACCACATTTCTCTTTCAAATATTATATAAGCACTTTTTAACACTTTGAATAAAACTTATTCTCTTTTCTAAAATCAAACCCCATTTTAAAATAAAAGAAACATCCTCCTTTTTAAATCCTTCAAACCTTTTTTAAGAAACCCTTGTAGAGAATGAAACCACTTTTGTTTTCAAATGGAACCTTTTAGAATAATATAAGCATAATATTTATGAAGCTTCATTCATTAAGAAATAACCCATATGACTTTTTTTGTGTACCTTTGAATTTTTAATCATTCTCCCAATATTATTTGTGCCTCATGATCTGAAATAAATTCTGTATGCCTTTTTTAATTGAATTTGATGTCGATGCTAAGGGAGTTAACCTTGTTCCTAGTGGACCTTCACCTTTTTATATATATATATATATATATATATATATATATATATATATATATATATATATATATATATATATATATATATATATATATATATATATATATATATATATATATATATATATATATATATTATGGGTAATTCTTTTTTCGGATTAGGAGAACTCACATTTGAGTGAAGTTTGTGCAAGTAATGGAAACTAATGTGACACTTAAACCTCCTTAGTTGCATTAGTAATGCCTAACATGGATTCACAATTGATGGCATGTGGTATAGAATCTCTCCTAAACAACTAGGGTGCACCAATAAACGCTCTGGTTTGAATGATGGACTGTGTTATTCTCTCAAAAGAAATGTAGCCCTTGCCATAATGCAAACTTCTCACTTCTTCTTTCCCTTAACTGAATTCATAGAAATAGTGTTTTTAGCATTTTGAGGCATCTAAGGACCACCTAATATTTCTATGTTCTTTGCTCTCTTTTTTTCTGAATACACACACATATGAAATGGTTGTGTTAAGGAGTCTTATGAAGCCTCTCCTCTTCTCTTCTTCTACTCTCAAGGAGTCTTATGCGGGCTAAGCTCTTATACCATGAAAAATAATGAAGATAAATTGTGGAGAAGTTATTTTTCTTCTCAATATTATGAATCAGATAAATAAGATTACATTGAAGACATCAGTAAAAAATTACTACATTGACACTGAACTAAACTCAATATAACTTGACTAAACTAAAACAATATCCAGGTGGTTGGAATTTGATTCTCCAACAATTTTCTGGAAAATCAATCTCTCGGTAACAAAGGCACACACTCCTTCTGACAAGAGTTTATTTATTTTCCTCAATGCACATACACTCGGTAAAAGACATAAAACAAAAAAAAATCATAAGAGTTATACTAAATTCCAGGGAAATATTTACAAAGGAACGATATGATGGCTTGCTAGTGGTGCTCCCCTCCCTATAATTATATGAGCTTAAGGATATATCTACATTATTAAACAGAAAATAGGACATATTTCCAAAACTATATACCCCAAAATGGGGCATTTTTCAATATCTACAAAGCCCCACTTGGCCCAAATATCAAATCCTCAAAATATCCTAAAAACCCAAGCCAGATTCCTATAGAATCATGACACTTGGCTCTACAAAAAATTCCGTCTAATTGTAGTTTATAAAAATAAATTGGAGAAAATAAGATCTATATCTATAATCTACATGACCCCCTTGGGATCTTAAAAAAAATGAATCTTGCTAGGGTGATCATCCTACATTACACTCTGTGGGTGGAAATTTTTTTGACCTCCTAGTCAAATTTCTTAGTAGACTAAGTCCTCTAGGATTCCAAAAAAAATGTTTTTGTTAGGCATGCATCTGGATGTATTGCTTCAATCCTAGCATCAATCTGCCAGGATCCAAAACTCGATTTTGTGATATGCCACTTGCTTGGCTAAGATATTCTAACATGACTAGCTGCTCGTTGCTGGTAAATTTTTTGTCCTCTGTTTGTACACATTTGTGGATACTTTTTGTATGAACATCCACAATGTATATAATTCATCTTCTATCCCAATATGAATTCCATCCTCTTTCAAGTTAAACCTTACATTTTGAATGTTTATCATCAGATTCATCAACTTCTCATCCAACTATTTCCGCTCCACCAATAACTTTAAAGTATCCTCGTCACTCTTCATCTTCGTTAGCTTCCTCCTTATGGTATTCCCAAGCCAACACTATCTGTTTTATTTCAGAAAAAAACATGTATACTTGTATAATCATCCCTATATCAGTCCATCATGGTCTCCACGTGTATTATAGGAGATTTATTTATTTCTCCTAGCCTATGCCCCTGAAAATTTGGCTCATTTGGTATTGAGGACATTCCTCTATTACTCAAATCAGCTAGGGTTTTCTTGAATAACTTAGTAATCCATGGTACCCATTCATATTATACAATACCTACATTCACACACCAATTGTTAACATTTAAACCATAATGCTTCCCATCCTATTTTTCTCTCAGACCCCCAAGAAGATATGAAATTTCTTCTATATTCAATCTCCACTCACATTCTTCCCTTTTTCGAAGGGTTGAAAACCTTTTATCCAATCATCAATGTTTTTTGTTCACATTTCTTAGCTATATTTTCTTCTAATCACAACTTAGCATGTTGGATGCACACCTTCAAATTAGCTATCCTCCCCTCTTGGAAATTACATTTCTCATACAAATCAACAAAATTAAATTGAAATAAAGTTGCAGTTTCATCCTATGTGATCCATTCTCCTCCATCAAATTCTAGCTGCATTTCCAACAACTCAATTTATTCTTCAAGCTCCATGAGCGCTTCACTAAAAATTTGTCCAATATCTATCTCATACAATTGCAAATATTCTCCTCTTGGAGTATTATTTTTTCCTTTGTTTCCTAAAGGAAACAACATATTCTCCCCTTCTTTTATGATTGTTTTTAATGACTATCTTCCCTCATGGCCTTCATTACCATCAGATGACAAAAAAATATTAGTTTAAAAAATGTGAGGATCTTGAGCCTCTATTGATGCTCCTGGAATTATTCATTATTTTTCACCTTTCCCATGGTCCATGAGACTTTCTATCGACCTCTTCTCTTCATATTCATCATCATATTCATTCCCTTGTATAATATCCTTTGAATTTTTTTCACCATTATTGTTCTCATGTGCCATTAGTGAAATATCTGGAAACTATTTGTACCACTCCTTGTCTACTTGCTCACAGTTTTGAGAGGTAGTCCTTGTTCCTTATTATCTCTGTTAGACATATTGTCCATTCCCTTGGTTGACATTCACATAAAGTTCACCCACCTTAAAGGAAAAAGGTCGTCTAGCCACCTCAATTGTCTCTGCTACAAGCTCTTCTTGCTAACCTTACACAAGACATTCTTCACATTGCGTGAGATAATAGATTGGTGTCTCATAAACATCCTATTTTTGCAGATCAATCTCGTGCTTTGGAATTTGCATACAATGCATGAGACTTTCAAAAAATATCCCCTCAACATCTTCCCCATCTCGAAGGAGTGAGGCTTTCTCTGGTTCACAACAAAAAAAATTCTTCCCAATTTTGACCACCCTGATTCCTTCTTCCTTCAGCTAAGAAACTAACAATTTTTTTACTTTCCTCCCTAGCTTTATGTCTTTAGGAATTTTTCTTTTAAAACTATTATGTTTGAAAGGTAGTTTGAACCTCCTCATTTGGTTCAACTTTTTTCTGTAGTCTTCGCGTTCCAACTACGTTTTCACTAAATTAAGTCTCTCCTTCAACTTAATCATCCCCTTTTAAAATTCCTATTGAATCAATTTCCTCCTCATGCCATTTCTATTCGCATAAATTCTATCCTTTGTTATGGCTTCTCTTTGAATCC
Organism: Pinus albicaulis; assembly: GCA_034641835.2. Classification (NCBI taxonomy): domain Eukaryota; kingdom Viridiplantae; phylum Streptophyta; class Pinopsida; order Pinales; family Pinaceae; genus Pinus; species Pinus albicaulis. The sequence continues at coordinate 43,414,091 of CM076575.1, read as the reverse complement.
TGATTATAGCCATCGATAGAAATCTCTCTTCCTCCCTTCTTATTAGCTTCCACTTTCCCATTTTGAGTCACAAACAAGCCCCTATAACAAGTCTTCTCCATTTATTGTTAACTGAACACCTCACCCATTTCTCCTCATCCCAGGCTATTAGTATTCCCTTGATTGTTTCTTCTGGAACCTATTAAGCACTTTGTGCTCCTCTCTCACTTCTACTACACCTTTCTCACGTTTTGGTAACTTCTTTTGTTCTCTTCTCTTCAGGACCTCCTTACTCCACTTCACTCTCCAAATATAACTAGGTTTTCTTCTTCTACAACCTATTTTGTTATAAGGGTGCTTTTCCACTTCCCCAGAGAATTCTGCTAATTCTTTACAACTCTTACTATTGTTGCTACCCATAAGGGTTAATTTGTTGCTAAACACTCGAATAGTAGACTATTAACTTGCCAAGGTTTTTTTCGCATCCTGAAACTTCAATATCTCTTCCATGTTTCCACTTGGATAGGTTCTATTCCACTCATTTTAGGTCTACTCCTTGCTGGGAATTTCTCCCTCAAGTACTTTCTTTTTATGAGATCCCTCCAACATAAATTCTTTAGTTTACTAAAAAAGGCTCTCAATATTGCTCTAGTACCAAAAATGACACAACAAAAGTGCTATTTCCTTCTCCTTTTGGTAATTGACACGTATTGTCCCTCTCTTTATGCTCTTATCCTATTCTTAATCCCAATTCTTCTTTAGGAAGTCACATAGTTCTTACTTGGAAAAATAAAATAAAAGAGTTATATTTCTTCCTCTTTCCTTGTTTTATTTTAACTCCAATATTCACTCTCTCTGGCTCAGAACCACAAGAACAACAAACTCCTAAAAAAATTCAACCCCGTTGTAACCATCCAAAATTAGCTAGCATACTCGTCTCTCTTTCCATCTCGCAAATTATTCGAGACCTTATTTTTTTATAAAACTAAAACTAATTAAATTATAAGAGTAATATGACCTCTTGTCAGGGAAAGTTTGGGAGGTTAGTTCGACATAAATATCATAGGGAGGATCTGTTTCTCCTTTCATGATTTTAGAAGTGTCGACTTGTCCAAGGTTTGGATGGCCAACCATTCTTTAATGCCTATTATTCCACTTGAGGTCGGAGGTGAACTATATTCAAGTCCAGAGGTATGAAGTATGTGGTCCCTTCTTCTTTTGTTCCAAACTAGTTGTAGAGTCTGACTTCTGGCCTATGGGTCTGTCAGCTCGTAACTTCTACAAATTTTCTTGTGAATGTGTTACGCCCTGCCAACCTCGATTCTCATATGATTTGCAAAGTCAACCTCATATCATTCCTTTATTATTTTTTCTCCCACTGTTTCTATTCCATGACTCAATCATACCTTTAGCTATTATGATCCGACACTCCTTCATGATGAATTTAACTTATCTATATGGACTCATCTCCCAAACTCTCAGACTTTTAACCAATTCACACAAGTTATTTCCAGATGCACAATATTCTGTTATGGTCTTAGGGGCTTAAAACATATTCTTAATCTTATTCCAACAATAATTCATTGTTATTTCTCACAAACTCAGTCTTGTCGTACAAGGTGCAAAAATCCTTCATTTGATTCTCAACCACTTTCAACATAGGGCCATTTCTGATGAGCTACCACTATTCTTTGTGGACAATTAATCTCTTGGTAAGAATGCCCGCTCTCCTTCTAAGAGGAGTTTCTTTTCCCCAATGCACATACATTTAGACAAGATAAAACAAAACACAATCATATAACTTCTATTTAGTTCCAAGGAAATATTTACAAAGGAACAATATGATCGCTTGCTACTCAAGCTCCTCTCTCTTGTCCTCCTCCTGTGAATACATCTCCCTATAATTTATGACCATAAGGAAATATCTACATTGTTAAAGAGAGAATTGGAAAAAATTGTCTACCCCAAAGCATGACATTTGTTAATATATACAACGGCCCCCTTGGCCCAAATATCAACTCCTTAATATCCTAAAAATCTAATAATCCTTTCCTACATAAGCATGACACTTGGCTCTACAATAAAAAATCTGTACAATTTTAGTTTAGACAAATGAATTGGAGAAAATATTGCCTACATCTACAATTTAGATGACCCCATTGGGATCCTAAACATAATGGATCTCCCTAGAGTGATGCTTGTGCATGAAAATGGATCTCCCTAAGGTGATAGTCCAGCATGAGAGACGCTATCCAGTATAAATATCAAATACAATAATATTTATAACTAGCATTAATTTTCACAACTACACTTCAAATAAATCTACTAATCTACATCTAATACATCATTAATACAATCTAATTATATCAAGAAAAAGTTTTACAATTATTTTTCAGATTAAAAAAATTAATATTAATACAATCAAACAATATTAATAGCAATATATATAGCTCATGTATCATCAACACAACTTAATTATACAAATAAAAAGTTTTACAATTATTTATTAACACAATGAAATAATACATTGTGGAAAAATTATATTATGAAAAATCAAACTCAATTAGAATAACTAATTATATTATGCAAAATCAAACTCAATTAGAATAACTACCATAAACATTCGTTCACAATACATTTTTACCATTAGATAACAAAAATAATTAATTTTTTTTACATAAATAATAAAAAATTAAATTAAATTTGGAAATATTTATTTATGTTAACATTTTTGGGATAAATTAATTAATATTTCGATTGGTAACATTCGAACAAAATTTATGAAATTTCTTTCCTAATATATTGTTTTATTAAATATTAAAAACAATTAAAATTTTTGTTAATTAAATATTAAAAAATAATTAAAACTTCGATTTATTAAATTTTAAAAAATAATTAAAACCTTAATTTAGATATAACATATTTTTTTGAAAAATATATAAATAATATTAATTCATATATTTAAAAATTATAAATTTTTAATTTTGTTTTGATATTTTAAAGGAATTTAGAATTTATGTGAATTAAAATTAGGGATTTGATTTTTGGGTCTTCTAGTGTTCTTGTAATTTGAACTTTATTATTTTTTGAGAATGTTGTAAGGTTACAATTTTGTATTTTTTCTTAGCATTTTGTGCAAATTTACTCACTCTTATAAAATTTCAAAGCTTTAAAAAAAAAGTTATGGTCTTTTTCAATTTGATGAACTCTACTATATCAAAATATATATATACTTATCTTTTTCATGTTCTAGATGTTAAATATCTCAAAATATAGTAAATAGTGTAATCAAAATTGATAAAGAATAGGCTTTCATAAAAGTAAGTAAAACTAAAACAGGAACCCTTTGACTCCATGAAAAGAAGTGATAATATTTTGAAAGGTCCCCATTTTTACTTTTTATTATCACTCAAACAGGAAACTGGAAACTGCATTACAATAATTCTGACATTGGATAAACCATCAATTTTTATATTTGTTTTAGTGTATACCTGCTATTTAAACAAAATAAAATTTGTCATATCATTGTTTGTCTGTTAACATCAAAATCGTCAAACACATCTATCTAGTGATAATTTATTTACTAGCATCAATACTAATGTTAACATTACTAAATTTACATAGCTATTTGACTTTTTCTTAATACTATTTTAAAATTATAAAAAAAAATAACTAAATATAATATATAACATAATTCACCACAAAATAAAATCTTATTACCAGCGGCCTATTTCCCCTATATAGGCATTTTCTAGTTTCATGTCGAGTCTGAAATGCATTTTTCAAAGATTTTATATGTTATTGTTTTGCATGAATTATCGAATGTATTTATTTGTACGTGGTGTAAGGAAATGACAAGATTACAGAGCGCATCTTTAAAAATATAAAATGTATTCTTTTACAAATGTTCAAAATGAAAAATACACAATGTGTAGGGTGGGAAAAAATAAATAAATAAAGCGTAGTTCCATTACAGCAGTGTGCTTGTTTCAGAACTGATCATATCTCTGGATGATGAGGTAGTACTGCAGGCAGCCTTGATGACCTTCGGATAACGTGGTGGGCCTGGAGCGCACAGCCGAAAATCCTCATTCCCCACCGACTTCCGCGCTCCTATTTCTATGCCATGTCGGGAAGCTGCTGTCCTAACCTATATATAAACAGAGAAATTTGAATCTCTCTCCGATATTTATGCCGAGTCGGAAAGTTTGTCCTAACCTACACTCCAACAGAGACAGATCTGAATTTCTTTCTTTTAGAGTACTCTCCATTACCAGTTTGTCCTAACCTACAGACTAAAAGAGACTGATCTGAATTTTTTTTTCTTACAGTACTCTCCACTACCTAACCTACAGACAAACTGAGAAATTTGAATTTCCTTCTCTCCGATATTAATGCCAAGTCGGAAAGTTCAGTTCGTCGTAACCTACAGTCGAACATAGACAGATCTGAATTTCTTTCTTTTATAGTAATCTCCATCAGCTCTGCTACACAGTACCCTCAATATGCAGATTATCCATTCATTCAAACTTTTCATGCCCACCCGTTTTATGAAGGTATAACAAAGCTAATTATAGTTAAGCAACATAGCTGTGAGCATATTGTGAAATATAGGGGAGAGGCTTCTATTGTTGTGCAAGGACCAGTAGTGGTTATAGAACTCAGTCCCACACATCCATAAGGAAAAAATCATACACTCACTAAAATATGTACATAAATACTTTATATTAAGTTATTAAGTTATGCACATAAATACTTTATATTAAGTTATAAAAGTATTTTCTGAGAAGAAGAGAGTGAAACAAGTGAGGTATGGAAGGGGATACTCGAAAATATCCAGGAAACAGTCTTATCGAAACATTGGTCTCATGAAGATTGGAAGATAACAGAGAATGAGAGTAGAATTCTAGCTAGACTCAACTTAAAACCAGAAATGTTAGCAAAATCTCTATGGAAGTTTAAACCCCAAAGGCAAAACCAATCTGATAGCTTTCATCTCCCACAAGTGGGATTTTTGAAATTAAATTATGATGGAGCTTCCAAAGGAAACCCATGGCAGGCAGGAATAGGGGGCATATTCAGAAATTTCCAAGGCGCAGTATGCAGGGTGTTTTGCAATGGAGGTTGGATTTGCTACAAATAATGAAGCAGAACTAATGGCGGTCAAACTAGGATTGACTATTGCAGTCCGGGAAAATTATCAGAGAGTTATCGTCAAAGGTGACTCAGCAATGGTAATAGGGATATCACACAAACTACAATAGGGAACTCCATGGGAAAAGATAAGTAAGAGTTGGCGAACAGCAAGATTAATTCAGGAGATTGGCCAAGTTATCCAACAAATAGGCTATATGATCCCCATGCATGTCCGTAGAGGAGGAAACGAAGCTGCAGACTACTTAGCTGATTGGAGTTGCAAGAATGAAGAAAGAAAACTCGATATAAATCAAAATCATCTAGCATGGAACGTGGAGCTGCAATCGCTGCAAATGATCATTGAAAGAGATAAAGAAAAGCCTCTCAACCCCGATCGGGGTGTCAAGCAGATGAATGGAACGGAGGTCGGTGCATGTGACCAACCATCCTAAACAGGACAAAATAAGTAAAAGGCCGGTACTCGGCATGCTTGGAAATGAAGGGTGTCAAGATGGGGTCGGTGCCACATGGAACGATAGACCTGATGGCCAGCAAGCATAAAGATTGTGGAGAGGAGAAGGTGATGTTAGCCACAAACTCCATTAATGGAAATGAAGGAAGTCGTTCCAAGTAATCAAGGCATGTCAGAAGCTAGGGAGGAACACTGACAACGGGGAAAGAAAATTAAAAAGGTAAGTTGTTATTCCAGTAAGGCTATAGCTCATCCACGAGACGAAACCCAAATGAAGGTAGTGACGGAAGGTCTGCAAGGAGAAAGAATACAGCTGAGCGAGTGGAGGATAATTTTGTATGTAAAGGCTCTTGTCACTCTCGCTTCACCATTCTCTTTACCTGTTATGATTTCGGCAATGGAAAATCAAGAGTTTACAGGCGTTCATGCAATGAACTTTGTTTTATATACACGGAAATGGCCAGAAATCGCACATCTTTTATTGTCATCAGGTTTTTATGCTTTAGCATAGGTGTTTGATATGGAAATTAAACCATGTTTTCATAGCCCACCCACCCCTATTTTCCATAGGCTCAACATAGTTAAATTTCTTTGGTTAAATCTATGTTTTTACAGTCGGTTCTAAGCATGGTTAGGTTGTCTTCATTTATAGTCAGGAAAGGTCAGTTATCGGTTTGGAAAACCATTCAAAAAAACCAGAGTCGGGAGACCTATCTACATTTTATGACGTTTAGGAGGTTAAGTGGCATGCATTACTGTGTCGACAGTCTGACCAGGTTTCCCCAAAAATTCCCATGCACCTCTGGTGGGATTGGGAAATCAATGCATGGTTGTGAACTTATACTCTGCTTCCTAATTGGGGCCTTTTTTCTCATCTAATAGCTATGGGCAAAGGTTTTCCACTCTATCTGCGTGGTCATATTTGTATTTTTCTTAAATTACTATTTTCGTTAAATCAAGAATGGAAAATGTTAGTCCAGGTTGATAAACTCGACTCGGGTAAGAAATATTTTGTTGTCTAAAGGATGATGACTCTAGAGGAACTCCATACTGACTCTACGGTTCATGTAACTGACTCATTTTGTCCTACAGGACCTCTGTTCCTGTCCATAACAGAACTTAACTATCAGGCCAGAATGGAGAAAAGGTCAAACTGGCAATTGTAAAGCAACAGGGAGAAGCAGAAAGTTTGAAGAAAATCAGATAGCAGGCCCAAGTAAAAGAGGCAGAAAGAGTAACAAGAAACTTCTCGAAAATATTGCAGATCTGTATGATTTAGGAAATCAAACTCATATCTGAAAGACTATCCAGGGATGGGAGAGGCAAAGTGATGCAGAAGATGAAGATCACAAAGAGCAAGAGGCCAGAATGGAGTTTATATCAGACCCAGGAAATACCAGATGCAGGGTCTCTATCTTTCAGCAATTAGTCCAAACATGTTGGAAATTTAAATGCGTATTAGCAAAGGCAATGGCAAGCATGCAAGAAAAACAAGCTAGCCCCTCAGTGCTCTTTGAAATCCAACAAATAAAGCAGGATATTCAGGAGATGGCGAAGGCTCAGATGTAGGCTACTAACTACATTGGGAGGATTGAACAATAGCTCCAAAGAATGCAGCAAGCGGAAATACCAGGATCCAATGCAAAGGATCTCGCACCAGTGGATTCCTCGGATGGATAACATCTTTTTGGATATATTCTATTATGTTTTTGGTAGACAATACTTATAGTATCTGTTTCATTTGCAAATTTTATGGACATAGTAAAGTGGTTATAGCTGCAAGTAGAAGGAAAAGACAATACCAATTTTGGTTGGATTTTAACTCTTTAAGATGGCCAACAGACCTGGTTTCCTTCGGGCAGGTTGAGGCAACCGTATACAGTAAAATATGTAAAGCAACTTGCTCTGTTTAAAAATAGAAAATAGAAAGGTACTACCAAATTTAAAAAAAAAAAGTTATATAATTTATATAAATATGTCCAAAATGGGCCGAGTTTTTGATTGGACAAACAACTATCATACACCAAGTCTTAACATCACAAGTTGACAAGACCTGTTGTCTCAAGTACCTCTAGTTCTGAATTACCAACTAAGTCAAAATGCACTACAAAACATTACAATGCTTTCCATCCAAAAGTACAGTTATGCCATCAAACAGTCACCCACTGATTTTGCATTGGGGCAATGCATCCCATTGTTGGGTAACACCTACACAATAATTGGGTAAGACCTACTCAAAAATAGATGAAATGTGTGTCAGCCATATATACATGTATGTTTAACCATTCAACCTATTGAAGACATAAAATTACAACATTCAATTCTGGAAATAGTTCAACCAACCTTTCAATTCAAGAATTAAACACAACATCCCTTTCAATTCAGGAATTAAATTCAACTCAGGAAAGCAGAAGGATCAACCATGAAATGAAATATTATGAGCCATTAGATCATGTACAAATCAATCCACAACATAGAATTGAATTTGGGAGATGGTAATCCATGCCAATCTTCCCATCAACCATGAAATGAAAGATTATGAGCCATTAGATCATGTACAAATCAATCCACAACATAGAATTGAATTTGGGAGATGGTAATCCATGGCAATCTTCCCTACCAATTAAATTCTAGATCATAAAACTATAAAACATCAACCCTTACTGCATTAGAAGCATTCATTATACTCTGAAGTTTTTTTTGACATACATTTAGAGTTTTCACATACAATCATAGTTTTTGGACAATGTTCTATTCATTTTGGAGACATACAATCGTTTTCAAATAGTGTTCCAAACATACAGCCAGAGTGTGCTAAGTGTTACATTCCAGAAAGAGTGTGTGCACAATGTTACATTCATTCTCTTCATCTAGACAGATTGTGCTCAGTGTTACATTCCAGACAAAGTGTGTACACAATGTTACATTCATTCTCTTCATTGGTCGCTGGAGACATACAATTTTTTTTCTTTTGTTGAATAATGTTATTATATTGAGTACTTTTTCATTATTTTAGTTGAGATACCATGTTAATCTTATAAGTTATAGATCATATACCTGCTAGTATCTGCTTATTGGAAATTAGTTGAGTAACTTTATGACTTCTATCCTCACACCCTAGACAAAGAAATCAAGAAAATCTGACAACCATGAAAGAGAAAGATGGAAATAGTGTAGGGATTCTTACTGTTTACAAGCTTGAGTTATGATAGTGAACACTAGTAATGAGAGTTATGTTTATAAGAAAATCACGTAGATTAAATAAGCTATGAGTATTCAAACTAGCTTACTAAGACACGACCTGTAAATATTACTACTATGTTCAATAGCTTAGATTGAATACGTAACATCCTTATAAGGTCTCACTATTATGGAGAGACCCATTATACATATTTATACTAGCTAGTAGTTCTGAGAGCTAATAGTCTAATATTCTAAGTTACAAACTAACGCTAGTAGTTCTACTCAGAAGCTAATAGAACTTATTGTTGCTATAGTTCTTTCTTAACTAAAGCTTGAACTCTAAGACAACAAGTTACTTACCTTAAGGCATGGGACTATGACTAGAGTTAGTCCATTCTCGTGTCTGCCTTTAGTTCATAAATTCAAATAGAGAGAGCTTTTTAATTAAAGCATAGTCGTTTCTATAAGAACAGAAAGATACTAACTAAATAGGAGTTAGAGAGATTGCAAGAGTGGAAATACATCTAATTACAAGTCTCATTTTAGTTTCACTACAACTTCCTTCTTAACTATTTCTTCTGAACTGCTGGTTAGCTCAAGCTAAGAGAAACAAGTTGAACTACACTAGTTGGATCACGAGCTTAGCCAAATAGAATAAATTGTTGTATCTATTTTTCTCTAAACAAACAGGAAACATTAACACATATTTGCTAATCATATATGCACTAGGTAGATAAGTCCATGTCCAAAGTGTATCTAGAGCTTAGTGACATGGACTAAGGTTGAGGTTGATAGCCAGTATCATTGATATGAAGTGGACTTTGCCAACTAGTCATATAGCCAACGAGACGGTACAGGGTGGTACAACAGTAGCATGGGGTACCCAACAGTGTACAGGGGTATGCCTCAGTGTGAAGTGGCATGTCGAGGGGTACATGGATGATTGGTGGTATGCGAGGGTGTACGGAGCTGAACAGTAGGGTTTTAGAGTATTGCGTCCAGGGACAGTCCCGGACAGGGACACCAGGCTTACCTCTGGGAGTATTTCACCCAGGATCTATGGGGAGACAGATGAGCGATACTTGATGGTATCTGTGGGGACTCACGCCCCCAACCCTCTTCTACATCACTCACGGCCATAGCTGATTTTTTTGTTGTCCTTTGGCACTTTGGGCATGAGCAGCGGGGTACGCGAGGCTCACCCAAGATATTTGGATGGCACTCAGCACACTAGGCGAGAGACTTCTCAGCAGTGGCACTGGGTCGGTGCACTAGTTGGCAGCCACAGGTCAGAGGATGAGATGATCCTTTGCAGGGGTAGCACATCAGTCATCACTGAGTCTATAATTTGGGAGCAGGTCATGAGGGAGACATGCGTCACTCTTTTCTCAGGGCGTGTCGAGACCATGCATGAGCAGAGGATACTAGGTACAACAGAGGTAGCATCCCAGTATGTGTCTGGGCTCCAGACATTGTATCGCCACTTTATCGAGAGGGTGGATGGCATATTCAATGCAGATGAGGTGGCGGAGGTAGAACATGAGGGAATTCCTTCTGTATGCCAGGTTGAGGACTCTTTTTCATATGAGTCCATAGGAACAGTTGAGGATGCTCCTGGGGAGCGAGAGCAGTCATGTAGAGGTGGTGATAGTAGACCAGAGCTACATTCCAGTGTCCAGGGTGAGCAGTCACGGGACTCTGCAGGAGATACTCTGGGTGAAGAGTCACTTGTGACGATTCGGCCAGAGCAGCAGGTGATGGAACCTGAGTCGATAGAGGAGGACATTATTCACATCAAGAATGATATTCCTTTGGGGGAGAGCCAGATGGGCGCCCACATTGAGCCGATGAGGGATATGTGGCTAACATTGGGGTCAGCCATTGAGGTGGGGCAGTCAGATGCACCGACATCGAGTACGGTGACAACAGTTGCAGATCCATATCCTTTGGAGGTTTTGGAGGTTGATTGGATTGTTCTGCAGGGGGCCAGTAGACAGCAGGAGCATGATATTCCTGATCAGGAGTGGGAGGAGCTGTTGGATATGGTGGAGCATCCATCTGTGGGTCGACACAGGGATGAGGCGCAGGTAGATGTACACGCAGTTAGTAGAGCTGCAGTGTTTTTAGTGGGTAGCACTCTCCAGGAGTACATCGACAGAGCTTGTAGCATATCTTGCCCACTTTGGCCCATTATAGAGAGAGGGGCTTCCTTCTACAGGCAGCTTTCATTGGTGGATAGGGAAGAGCAGTGGGAGTTGATTACAGGCTGGCGGCAACACTCTAGGCGTGTTCCATATGCAATTTTTGTTGCTACATTAGATTCTTCTTCCAGGATGGACTGGCAGGAGATCATGAGTTGGTACCCTCTTTATGGTATGGTATTATTCATAGGGAGCACAGCAGAGCAGGGACACTTGGACATAGTAGATGTTACAGATTTGAGATGGCAGGGGGGAAGAGGTCATCATTTCTTCAGCACTCCATCCCGATTTCAACAGAGCAGGATTAGCGTGGAATTGAGTCAGGACTTGGATTGGAGAGAGGCAATGAGTTGGTACACAGCTAATGGGACAGCTTACACAGTCACATAAATAGTGCAGCATGGGTCATGGTCTTCACCTCTTAGAGCATCAGTCATAGCCAGAGGCAATGTGCAGTCCGAGTCGTGGGACTTGGGCAATTATTGGCTAGGGTGGCGATGGGATCTGAGAGGACTGTTGGTTGGTGAGAGATCAGGTTGGGATCCTAGCATTGAAAGATCCCTTCATATGAGGGTGATGCAGAGGTCAGAGAGGTTTCAGTGGCACATATGGGACCCAGGAACATTTTTCAATGTTAGTGGGGAGCATCAGCTAGAGAGAAGGCTTGTTCAGGCAGTTGCTTGAGGACAAGAAACATTTTTGTGGGGGGGACTGTAATATTCCTAACTAGCGACAGCTAATCAGAATATTCTATTTTGTTTAGTTTACCGTCTATAGTTTGTAAATAAATAAAAAGTGAGTGAAGAGGGTCTAACTCACTTAAGTGAAATAAGACATCCACCTAGTAGCACAACGTTGTGACTTAAGTGGGAGTCAAGGGGGGCCTAACACCACGTAGAGGAGGGGGCCTATGTACACTCTAGAAGCTTCTGTGCAAATAAGGATGAGGATGTGGAGGAGAGAGAGAGAGGCTATGTTGGGTTTTGGAGGGAAACCAACGTTATAAAATATGGAGGAGCCTCCTCATTTCATTCATTCTGGATTTGTTGATTTTAGAGTGAGACATTGGTCTTCTTTGGCATGCTGGCTATTCATCCTGTCTGCAGCATTGTTTAGTGCACCAAGTGTCTCCATGCGGAGATCTCACCCTTAGCCTGGGGGGACTTCTAGTGCCTGTTCAGGCAAGGTTTGTTTCCTTGTATTTTGTGAGTCGTTTTGTTGTTTGGGTTTTTTGCAGAGCTAGAGCTGATAGAGATTGCGCAGTCACTGGGGGAGAGGATGCAGTCCATTGTGGAGGAGCTCCGGATTGGTGTTTCTGCAGACGATTTCGCCGAGATTTCAAGAAGAGCGTCAACCTTTGCTCGTCGGAGGTTTTTGGCAGATTTTTGGGCAGTATTTCAGTTGTTTCTATTCAGCTACTACGCTGTACCTTGGAGGCCAACGTACTTCACTGGGGAGGCAGTTTCCGGTGTTTTCGGGGGTTGACCATTCTTGGAATGGTTTGTGGATCTTGTTCGGGTTGTTGAGGAGAGGAGGTTTTCCGATTTTCATCTCATTCTGGAAAGGGGATCAGCCCCTAGTCGTCAGTCCATTCCAGCAGTGGCAGCTACTCAACAGTTTCTAGCAGCTAGGACGTAGTTCCTAGAGCAGCCTTTTCCGGTATTCTCTGAGAGTGTTTTCTCACTTGCCTTGTGCAATATTAGCCTATTGTACTCCATTACATTTCTCAGATTAATTAAATGGCTCAGAATTTCTTCTATATGTTTTCTAGATGAGTTGTCGTAGTTGTCGTTGTTGCCGTGGTTGTCGTATACTCTTTCTATTGTAAGTGTGTTATTTTTTTTGAGCATTCTAGTTCTATACCACTTGGTTTGTTATCTTTCACTCTTAGACAGAGTCTGGAAAGGGCCAGGTAGCCTCCGGATCTCGTCCTCTTTAGAGGCGACATATCCGGTAAATGCCTTCCCAGTCTATCTCTCGTTGGAGTTTGCTTGTGTTTTAGAGATATCCCTGAAACGAGATATTACACTGTGTAAATTTTTAATTTTATCAATAAAAAAATTATTTTTTTCTTGAAAAAATTTAAATTTAAAGTGGATAGGTTTATGTATATAAAAATTTATAAAATATCAATCAATTTATATTATATTTTAATTAGATAAAAAAAACTACATGCTCACAACCTCAAACAGTTATGATAATAAGATCGTATAGTTAAACAAATTAAATCACAAACTCCAACAATTTTTCCTTTCCTGGTATATTTTTAGAAGCAAATTTAACCTTTTTTCTCTCTTGGGATACCTTGATTTTTAGAAGCACATTTGGGATGTGTTTGCAATTGAATAGTCAATAAAAATACATGATTGCGCTAAGAGGTGCAATGTATAGCCCAGTATGACCAGCAATCTACAGCTCAGTAATCTACAGCTCAGTATGACCCCGTTGTCTGGTATGTCAAGTTCTCAAAAAATAATAAATTTTACTTTTTTTTTAATGTCTGTCACAGCATTAACCTAATCTTGAATTTTATATAACTTGAATATTTAGATTATATATAACTTTTTTAATTTATTAATGGGTTGAGATTAACTATTAAAATACAACTATGTATTATTTATATAATTTGACTTGAATATTTAGATTATATATAACTTTTTTAATTTATTAATGGGTTGAGATTAACTATTAAAATACAACTCTGTATTATTTATATAATTTGAATGGATAGTAAATTATATACCTGAATTTGAATGCATCTTAAATTTACCTTTAACAAAAAAATTTACCACATTGAATTTCCAAATTAAGTAAAATTTTAAACATCTTTACTCTTTACTCAAGTCAATACCATTTCCAAAATCAAAGGAAAAGAGTTAATTCAACACAAACAATCAAAATCCAAAATCTTTTAATATTTCTATTAATTAAATATTTGTAAAATGAATCTTTAAAAAGAAAACCCATATTCTATGGATAAATCAAAATATTTAAAGACACAAATATTTCCCCATCAAAGTTGCAATATTTTAAAATTTAAATAAATAAAAATATAAATAAAAATGAGGTATGGTAAATAAATAAGACCTATTTTTATACTTAATCCAGAACTATGGTAAATAAATAAAAATATATATAAACTATATTTATGGTGAATAAATAAAAATTCTTTTTATATCTACTCCATAAACCTTTTTATATTTAAAAAAAACTTAGAAAAGAGGTTTTACTTAGATGAAACCTATGGGATGAATACCATGGAACAAATTAATATTAATACCGTGGGCCAAATACCATATTTATAAAGTAAGTATGGTAAATAAATAAATATAAAAAAGGTATAAAGAGGTATGATAAATAAATAAATATAAAATAGGTATAAAGAGGTATAGTAAATAAATAAATATAAAAGAGGTATAAAGAGGTTAGGTAAATAAATAAAAATATGTCAAATAGGATTATAAATAAAAATCTAATGATATAACAAGCCTATGGGAAAAATACCATAGTAAATAAAAGAGGTATCGTAAATAAATAAAAATATAAATAAACCAGAGGTATGGTTTAAATAAATAAAACCTCTTTTCATATTTACTCCATAATCTTCTTTATATTTACAAAGATTTATGTTCATTAGTTTACATAACTAAGAATAAATAGAGAGAGAGAGAGTGATAAGGGAGAGATGGAGAGTTTACATATATTTACAATGCTCAAACAACTCTCAAACATGTTCCATCAGCTCTAGAATGCCCAAAAGTGCTTTTGTAGCCTCTTTCTACCTCTAATTTGGCCGAAAACTCATCAAGTTATGATCTCCCATACTTTCTCTACTATTCGTTCCACATTTTCCCCAAAATCTAGAACTTAACCCACAATTTCGCCCCAAAAAGAGATATTTCAATGCCAGTTATGCCAAACATAGGGCGAAATTCTCAGGGCTTTAACTTCCCCTCTAACACCTAAAAGTCGTATTTAAAAAAATATTAACTATATTTAAATACAAATTTCTTTATATATAAAGCGTTGGTAATTTAGGGCTAACCGCCAGCGTTATCTCTTAGCATGGACACGTGGCGGTCGACAGTGGTAAAAAATTAATAGACGATTGGTTTCAACGGTTACCACGACGGTCAACCGTCAGTGTTTAAATGTTATGATTACGGTTAGAAATGGGCTAGTGGTCCTGCCTCCGGCATGGACCAAGGCTGGGGCTATGCCCCGACCCCCTCCCCCTCATGCTCCAAATACATGAAATTAAAGACAAACTCAATCCATAGGTTATCAAGCACTTTGTTTATATTCTAAACTATATCTTCTCACAACAAAGCTAATATTACAATTCAGATCAAATTGGTATAAGAGTGAGATTTTGATCTCAATGGGAATATTATTTTTGATGTGCTAAGATCCAATTCAGAATATAAAAAAAGTGCTTGAGGATTGAGAGGTTATTTTCAAGTTTAATATAAGTTTTTATATGTTTTCATGTGAATTTCATGGGAAAATTAACATAAATAAAAACATTGAACAACAACATCTAACAGACATGAACATCACCATAAACACTCACACAACAACAAATGATGAAGAAGTTCACCCTGCTTGGGCTATGTCCCCTTGGTCCAGCTTCCAATGGCTTGGCCCTCTTCTATTATGCTGAAAAGTGTGATTACATGTGAACTTACAGTACTCAAATAGCTTTGAAACTTGTTCCATGCACTCTAAAATGCCCAAAATTGCTTGTGTAGCATCTTTTTTCATTGAATTTGGCCAAAAACTCATCAAGTTATCATCTCCCCTAGTTTCTTCACTATTTGTTCCACATTTTCCAGAAAATCTGACACCAAACGCATAATTTCTCCCCAAAAAACATTATTGAAGTTCCAATTTGTTGGGTGTGGAGCCTAATTATCTTGTTTACTTTATATCACAGCATTGGACCCCTGTACCTTAAATGGGGCAGCAATGCCGCCGGTAATTAATCGTTGTCATGGGGGGTCCAGGGGGGCGGCAATGACTTTATGGAGGCCCCCCCCTGGTGGGGGGTTTCGGGGGCAGTGCCCCCAAAGCTAAAAAAAATGTAAAATTTCCTTGTAAAAGTATAGTAATTTCTAGTCAATCTGGGTTGTTCATTAGGCAGATGATTTGACGGTAGAAGTTATGTTTAGTTTAGGGCTTTTTGCCCTAGAAGGCAACCCCTCTCTTTGTATGAGGGTATTGTATTGCGGCTGTGTATTACATGTGTATTCTCTGAGAGAGAAATAGATAGGGAGACTGTGAGAGAGAACAGAGGATATTACAGTGGATCTGTTGTAGGTTTTGTCTCCTCATTTTTGTTGGATAATAGAAAGGAAGGACTGGCTGTTCGGGGTGGACGTAGCCCAAAGTGGGTGAACCACGTATATCTGTGTCTCTCTGGTTTTATGTGTTTTGTGTGCTTTTATTTTCCGCATATTTTAGTTGTTGCATTACTCCATAATATATAATTTTCTAACACAATTCCGCCAAAAATAGGTTGAAATTGTCAGGGCATTAATTTTCCCTCTAATGCCTAAAAAATTCATTTAAAATCATATTGATTATGGTTAAATAAAAGCTATACATATATAAAGCGTAGAACGGTTAGGGTTAATCGCCAAGATTATCTACTGGAATGGACACATGGTAATTGGTGATGGTAAAAAATTAATAGACCATTGCTTTCAATGGTTACTGTGGCGGTCAACTGTTGCGCTCATATGCAATCTCCGATGGGGTTTAAATGTTATGGTTACGAGTAGAAATTAAGGTACGAGGCTACCCTCCCGCTTATGGTCCCACGACCAATGGTGACCAGGGCTAGGGCTAGACCCTATCCCCCTCCCCCCAACACACCAAATACATGAAATTAAAACCAAACTCAATCCATAGGCTATTAAGTAACATGTACAATTGTGTGACAGTATGCCTTGGCGGTTGATGATCGGTAGTTGCAGGTTTGACCCTGACTACTATTGTTCGAACTTGAACCATTATTTTGGTGGCCCTGGGGCTACCATGTGGCATCCCCTGGCTAGGCCGCATGGCAGCTTGTTGTTGGCACCAAATCAACCAATAAAAACTTTCCATTTCAAACCAATAGAAAAGTTCCATTTGGCACCAAATCATTCGCCCATGGAGACCATTGAAAAATTCAAACTTTGTAGATTCAACCTTCCATGTACACATGCCCAGTTAGCTGTACGGACTGCTGACTGGGCTATTCTACATTTTTTTTTAAATTGTCATGATTGACAAATTGTACATAACGCGTTTCTCGGAGCATCCGGTGTTAGTTTTCCATGAAATGAGTTGCACCAGATTTAAAGTGACGAGATCTATGCGGTCGTTTAGGTTCCTCAACATTCAGAAAAATTTTATTTTTGAGCATAATTTTGAGCACCCGATCAGTATACATGAAGCCTTTTTAAAATAAAGCAATCAACTTACTTGTTGCCATAATACACTAAGAATATAACTCAAAAATTTCATTCCCTAGTACTGAAGTCATAATGTACTATACCACATTCTTTCTCTAAAAATATTTAATTAGTGACCTTGAGGAAGAGACTTATACACAAATAAAAATGTAGAATTCAACTACATGGCTAGAAGTTTCTAAGGGATGTCAAGAAGAAAAGTTCATGACAATGCAAAAAATAAAACCCTTCCTTCACTACCCTCACTTGGCCTCCTCAAGTTAATACCCCAAGAAAAAAATCTACTCATACCTTGAATGGATAATGGTCATCTCTTGTAGAAATGGAAGATTGCCAAAGACATGAACTATATAATAGTTGTGATGAAAAATAAGCTCCAAGTCATAGCTATAGAAAGAAAAAATTGTTCGAAAATGATATGACCACTTTGGCTTTGAAACAATACACAAAATTTGAAGTAACACTAGAGTTACTATTTGAATACATCAACCTTCCTATTAACATATCTAAAAACTCTCAATTCCCATAGGAATAATCTCTAATATCCATACATCCATTAATAGGATATTAGAATCCACAAACCTTGAAACTCATGGGCTACATCAAGCACATTTATAGGTCATAGTACTAGCTCATAGTGGTAGTACTCTCTTCATTCAAAAGTGAGGGGAAAAGAAACACATTGTTTTGTCCACCTAGTGCACAACTCTGAATCATGATATCAATGCCGGTATGATGAAATGTGATGGAAAATGTCAGAATTTCAAACTCAGATGGTTGAGTATCAACTTGAAACTCATATATTCACCATTTATATGGGTGGTTTTCATATACTATTGGGGACATAATATGCAATTTGGAACCAATCACTATGGAATTCAAGCACTTATACTTAATTTTCAATAAAGAGGTTCATATACATACCTCTTGGCTCATTGGATAGGCCCTCCTAAAATAATAAATCTTCATTGTATGCAGAAGTTATTAATTAAATTCCACTTTGGAATGATTTATCAATTTAATGCCATATAGGTTATGGAAATTATAGCGTAAGAAAACCACCTAGGCTTCTAGTCCTTTATAAACATTATCATGTCTTTGAGAATCCAAAGGGTTTATCCCTTTCCCATTTAGACAATGACAATGGTATTCCCTCGATTCTAGGAACTCAAACACCAATTGTATGTATGTATTGAAACCATCTTGCCAAAAATAATGAAATAGAAAGCATGTTGTAACCTGAGATGTTCCCATGATAAACAAGAACATGCCAAGAACATTTTAAACAAACATTTAGACTACAATATTACCCTTCTAGTCAAAGGACTTCCCCTCATATATTACCATGAAAGTTTCTCCTCATTGTCACTAAACAACTTGAACATTTAAACACAATGGCTAGACTTAGATGATAAAAAATAGGGTATTGGGTTTGAGAGTAACGGTGGTAGAGGACTAGATTTAAAATAGGTAATTTGAGAGGTCAAAAGAGTAGTCATTGGACATGAAGTATCATTGGTTTGAGAAAAAATCTAAACATGATAGGTAGAAGAACACAAGAAAACATTTAAACTTCAGACATAATGGAGAACACTACATTCTTAGAAAGGTTGAAATGAAGCAAATGATTGGGGCATAAGAAGTATGAATCCAACATGTAAAATGGACATTAAATTCAGTGAAATTTTAAAAATGAATCTAAACATGAAATGTTCAAAAATGAAATCTGTTGAAAACACTTGAACCTATGACTTAAGGAGAAAAATTCCATTACTCATGATTTTTTTTTCCATTAAAAAAATACGTTCATGTGAATATGTCATTTTTGTAAATCAAACGGCATGGGAAATATAATATATTTGAAAAATATAGTTTGAAAAGTACATAAAATAGTGAGAAGACAAGGCTCAATAAAAATTATGCATGAATTACAAACAATAATTTTTCATGGAGATTAGAAAGAAAGACAAATTCTATCAAAATTATATTATCTCAAACCCCCCACCAATAAAATAATATTATCAAAGAATAACTGATGGGCGGAAACGTGAAGCTGGGTTACACTTTTGTGAGAATCGGGGGCAAAAAAAATTTTTCGTGATAGTATTGATATTTTATAATGATTTTAATTATAATTAACCAAACATGAGTATTTACTTTTGGTTTTTCTATAGTGGACATTTTTTTTAATATAAAAGGTAGTTTATTTTTATATTGAAAACGACAATTGATTTTTATTTTCAAGGAAACACATATCAATTCTAGCATCATAACAGTTATACATATTCTTCATACTAGGTTGTAGAATGTGTCTCTCACAATGATTATCAAGATGTAAATTTAAACTTATTAACAAATTAATGCTCAAAACATCATTCATCAAAATATATATATATATATATATATATATATATATATATATATATATATATATATATATATGTATATATATATATATATATATATATATATATATATATATATATATATATATATATATATATATATATATATATATATATATATATATATATATATATATATATATATATATATATATATATATATATATATATATATTTTAAAATATTTCATTAAATTTCTTAATTAAAAAATAAATTAATATAAATTTTTTTTTAATTTTTAATTTTAAATATAATTATTAAAATAAATTATAAATTATAAATTATAATATATATATATATATATCTATATATATATATATATATATATATATATATATATATATATATTATAAGGTGGCTCCTAAGAAATTCTCGAGGCAGATTCTAACTAGCAAAACTAAAGATAGTAATAAAATTTCTTTACACAACTGGAATTCCTACCTTAAAAAGCTTTACAAATCTCCAAATGCGAGGGATTTTGAAACGCTGATCACAATGAAAGAATTTTTCTCATTAGAAGACATTGATTTTGGGGTTAAACGCCTAGCAAATGGGAAAGCTAAAGACATTGAAGGTTACCAAGCGGAAATCTTAAAAATTGGAGGTCCTGTCCTCATCCCCCACATTCACAAGATTTTCAACCAAGAAGTCAAGCAAGGGTTCCCTAAACCTTGGACTTAGAGCCTCATTATCCCTATTTTTAAAAGTGGAAATACAAATAACCCCTCTAATTATCGAAAAATTATGATCAACCCTCTCTTAGCCAAGTTATATGGTATTATTTTGGAAAAGAAGTTGAGCATTTGGCTTGAAAGTGAAGGCAAGCGGGCTAAAGGCCAAGTGGGTTTTAGAAGGTAGCACTCAACAATAGACCACCTCATTATGCTTGGGATCATTATGGAAGAATTCCGCAATGATAAATCCAATCTCTTCTGTGGCTTTGTGGAATTTAGAAAGGCTTTCGATATGGTTCCTAGAAATAATCGATGGAATATATTAGAAGAGCTATATGTTCCTTTCGAGCTAAGAGCGGATGCTATAAGGTTATATGAGAATGTAATTGCCAAGTTAAAGAGAACTTAGGGGTGGTCGAAAGATATTAAGTGTAATATCAAAGTTAAACAAGGTTTCCCCCTCTCCCCTACCCTATTTTGCATTTACATCGACAAGCTAGAAGGTTTTTTAGAGGAAGCAGGATGTACTGGCACGATCTTAACTGGGATAGTCATCATCCTTCTTCTTTATGCTCACGATATTGTTCTTCTCGCAAGGTGCCCATCTGATCTTGATAAGCAACTTAGACTTCTTAAAGATTTTTTTTCTACCATCGGTATGTCTGTTAACACTGACAAATTAAAAGTTATGATTATCAAATCCAAGAAGGACACTTACACTAATTTTATGTATGACAATAGTAACTTGGAGGAAGTGTCTTCTTACAAGTACCTAGGAATTGATATTCATCACAAACTCAAATGGAACTATAGCATTAAGAAAAGGATCAGTGGGTGGTGGAAAGCTTATTTTGGTCTTGAAAATAATTGTAAAACCATAAACCTCGTAATGTGGGATAGAAAGAAGTTCCTCTTTGAAAATTAGTCACTCATGTTATCTTATATGGATGTGAGGTTTGGGG
Source organism: Pinus albicaulis (assembly GCA_034641835.2). Taxonomy (NCBI): domain Eukaryota; kingdom Viridiplantae; phylum Streptophyta; class Pinopsida; order Pinales; family Pinaceae; genus Pinus; species Pinus albicaulis. Next base: position 43,392,618 of record CM076575.1, on the reverse strand, counting down.
TTGCAGCATCTCTAGAGAATCCTGGAGAAATATTGAGCAAATAAAAAAGCGTTTTATAACATATAACCTTAAAATTAAAAGAAATACACCCTATCCTATTCTCCTTATAGAAGTGGATCTTTCCTCGATCGAGAGCCTAGCTATGACTAGGCTTCTTTTGTACAAGCACAAGCTCAATAGCATAGGAGACCATAGACTTCCTAAGCTAGCTTCAAATTCTAGCCAAAACCACCTAAGGCTTAAACAAGGTTGGTATAAAGACACCAGGGCATGGTTAAACCATTGGGAGATCAACGAGAATGTTTCATTGCAAAACATCAATAACATTAAAAAAATTGTTACTTATAAGTTCAAAGAAAAAATGTGGTGTGAGAAAGATCTAGCAGCTAAAAGAAAATTAAGGTATTATAAGGAGGTCATCAACCCCACCTTAGAAGATCAAAGGTATCTCTCTGTTTCAACTAGCTCAAAGAAGAAAATTAATATAGCAAAGATTAGAGTGAACTCTCATGAGCTCCATAGTGAAACAAGTCGTTGGACAGTTCCCAAAACACCATCGATGGAAAGGATCTGCCATCTTTATGAGAATATGAACATCTATGATGAAAATCACTTCCTCTTAGAGTGCCCCACGTACAACCACATTAGAGCTCAATTTCATAATATTTGTTGCAATACTGACATTCCTAGCCTATTAAGATGTCAAAATTATAGTGAGTTGGGGAGGCTTCTCTCCAAGCTTTTTGAGCATAGAAATACAATCTTAAATCAAATTAAATAACTCTTTTCTTTAGTTCTGATAGACCAAATATTGGTCTCAGTGGAGGCTTCTCTCCAAGATTTTTGAGCATAAGAATAAAATCTTAAATCAAATTAAATAACACTTTTCTTTAGGTCTGATAGGCCAAAGATTGGTCTCGATGGAGGCTTCTCTCCAAGCTTTTTGAGCATAGGAATAAAATCTTAAATAAAATTAAATAACTCTTTTCTTTAGGTCTGATAGACCAAAGATTGCTCTCAGTGGATGCTAACCACCATAATCATCATCATCATCATATATATATATATATATATATATTCAAAAAAAGAAATTCATAAATTATGTTTATAATTAAGAATTCTTTATAAATATATATATATATATATATATATATATATATATATATATATATATAAATAGAAGGAATATTTTCCATAAACGGTCATCCTGCTACAAAAGGTATTGTAAACCTTTCCTTCGTTTAAGTGTGATTGGAGAAAGGCAATTAATTCAACTGTTTATACATTTCAATAATATTTGTTATGGAAAAATAGATTTATCTTTTAAAATGCCTTTTCAATATTTTTTTAGCTTTTTTTTTGCGATTTTATATATAAGTTATACAAAAGTATTTTAAAAACTATATGTCATTTTACAAAATATATTTGTCAAATAAAAAAATTTATATACTCTATAATATTATGTGTAACAGCCTCATTAAGGTTAACTAGTATTAACTAGTTAGAGACTTTTATTATTTTAAATTTATGCTAAGGAAAAAGACTTAAAGCTTTATGGTACATTTTAAATGAAAACACAAACAAATTATTTTATTAAGAATAATTAAAGTAGGAGGATTAAATAATGAAAAGTAAAATCTTTTAAGCTGCTAGTAAAAGTTTCCAAGAATAGGAGGTGGTTGGGAACAGTTGGAAAAACAGTTACCTACCCTCCAGGGATAAAAGGAAAACCCAGGAGAGGGGCAGGGGTTCTGTCTTTTTAGTTTTTGTTTTCTGAGCAAGAAGGGTGAAGTATTTTCTAGAGCTGGAGGAAGTCTAGTTGAAAATAGCTTTTGCAACCCTAGAGAGCCAGATTACCTATTTGTGACTGGATTGGCCATCCAAAGGTCACAGCAGAAAGTTTCCACTGTTGCCTGTGGCACCATCCAGGTTTTGGGCTAGGGAGCAAGCGGGGGACGTAATAGCCTCCCTTGAATTTTGGGTGGACAGCAGCTTAAAACTCCTGTGTGTACAGATAAGTATCCCTGTGTTTTGAGTATTTACTTCATTTTTAACCTGGGAAGAAATTATATCATTAAAGGGAAAGCTGGCATTGTAGTCTGTTAGCTTAAATATTTTTATGTAGACCTATGATAAATGAACAGAAGATAGAGGAATCTGTAGGGAACTTTATCTAATTGCGATCATGTAACATAGTTTGGCTACCTTTCGTTTTCTACACTATTAGTAGGCAACAGAGTCAACTAATTGAAATAAAGTGATTTCTACGTTTAATGAATTATAGTAGTATGAAAGAAAGAAATATTTCTATTACTTTAGATGAGAAAAACGTAGCACTAAACATTTTTATACAGTGTGCTTCACAGTCGGAGATATAAAATAGAGAAAGAAAAGAGAAAACTGGCATATGAATAACCAATAGAATTGTTTAAAAAGTATACAGCCACAAGTAGAACACAGCCTAGCGAAAAACTAGAACTCTGCAATAACCTAGAATAGGAAAACATGTATGCAATAAAGAAATGATTAACATTGACATCTATAAGATCGGAACAAACGAGCACTATCAAAGAACGGGGTGTTTTTCACAACCTAGCTCTTCTGAGTGACAGCCATGGTGAAATGGAGCCACGACGTACAAGCATGCAAGACTGAAAATTTTAAAAACATAACATATTAACAGGAAAGTATATATTTAATAACACTGTATCGAACGTCGGATGATGGAATTCCGGTGCTCAAGACGGTAGTGCCGAAAGTATCAAAGTACAATACTACAAAGAAAAATGGCTACATATGAAAATAAAAACCCTCCAGTAGGAATTGCAAAAAATGTAAACCGACTTTCAAGACTAATAGTACTAGCCAAGCATGACCCAAATACTTGGAGTATACACATATAAAAAAAAAATGGATTAGGTTTTAATTGACAATTCGTCTGAGGGTGACACCCCCAAACACATCAAGCAGGGTATATACTACTCAAATAATAAAACCACAGTTGCCATAGAGCTAGGGGTTTTCTCCAACTCAGAAATTACTACTTAAATCTCGGAGGTAAGCCCACGCCTAACGGGTGTAGAGAAATTCTGAAAACCAAGACATTTAGGCCTCATCGAGGAGAGGGCTCCACCCTTCAGATAAGAAAAACTAAATACATGTGCCATGAAGTGAAACTTGTCAGCAAGACAGCCGCAGGAGTGTCAAGCCAAACATTAGTAGCGAGGGTTCGACTCCTCGTACCTGTGGAAGAAAAAGGACGAGTAACCTTTAGTGACAGATAACTGTGAGGGTATCGTGGTAGTAAACACGCTTTACAAGCTAAACCTCTTAAGCAATATTCCAGTGCAAATATGAAACTGTACCTGTAGAGGTGATTCTCCTGGACCATCTGCCTTTGACAATAACAGAAAAGTATATTACCAACTATGAGATTTGAACATTGAACTAGCAGAGCGAGAGTATTAATCGCATAGAAAAAACCTCAAGTCGGGTTGGAGGTAAAGATTACCTTCGGCGCTGTAAAGGTGCTTGTAGCCTTCTGCGGTAGCTCTGCCCTGGTTTACCATATCCCAGATAAATGATACTCCACTGCTACAAGCCTGTAGTATAGTATGCAACGAATTAGTATAATTCTGGTTAGAAATAATGAAAGGAAAACAAGAATAGCTGGTGGAAGCAAACCTGAAAAGCTATAAATATTGCAGTTGAGCATCAAACCTGGTTTTTATATATATAAACCAGCAGAGGAATCAAATATGAGGGAAAAAAAAACACCAATTGGTAGCCCTTGACCGCCAGCAATGCATGGTGCGTTTTGTGAAGCTAAGGTGAAACGCCGAGTGCGGATTTCCTGAGCGTCGACTACAGTCGAGCCAAAACCTTCCCAACTCACAGAGGAACTGGCGTTGTGAGCTGTAGCCACACTCTACTCCTTTGGAGGGAAAATCATAATCCCGATGACATTTGGACACCTATAGGCTCAGTACACCTAGAAAATTGCGCTCATATGGCTGGATGCAAGCCAGGTGGAACGGCATACCCAAAGATCACCATTAAATGTCAATTTAATTCAATATAACAGCTGGCGCAAGCTCCATGGGTACAACCAGATGTATAACAATATTGTGCAGGATCGTAACTTAAAACCCATGCGTAAAGATCCAACCTTAATGCATAAAACCCGAACCTTTCATACCTCTACGATGTTCAATTAATGACACGAAGCAGAATATATTAATGAGCGAATAAATTCTGTCCCATATTGCATGGGGGTAAGTAATGTGATGTTACGGGTGTAGTAGTGAGGAAAATTTACTTATGTATTTCAAACGGATGCATAGGTTAAACATTTATATAATTTTTTTTTTATGTTGGTAAATTTTATATTTGATGGATGTGACAAGTGGTATCAAAGCCAAGTTGCTACACTGGGATCCTAAGGGTCTTCTAATAGTGAAGTTGTGCATGTGTTTAGTGCACAGTGAGAAGAAGCACGTGACATGAGGGAAGTTGAAGCGTCACAGTCACAACCGCAAGCTCCAACAGTCATGAATCCAGAAATGTGGGTTCAACTAACTGTTGAACAGCATCAAAAGACCAGTCAATTACTGGAGGCACAGCAGCAAAAAACTGCATTCTTGTTGAATGCAGTGCATCAACTACAAGAAGAGATGATGAGATTTCGGAAGGACAATGAGAGATTGATGCAAGATCAAGAAAGGATCTTAAAAAGTTTGTCTGACAAGCAAAATCAAGAGATGGGGCATCCCAGTCCCGAGAAAGAATTGTCTACAGAACGAGAGGAACAGCAAACTAGAAATTACACCACAGGCAGGACTGAAAAGAGTCCCTCTCAAAAGAGAAAGAACAAGAACTATAATGAGGCAGAGTCAGGCAATGAATCCGAACAGCAAGGTCCTAAGAGGCAGAAGATAGAACTGCAGGGGGAGTTTCGCAAAATCAAGCCGCCAACATTTGATGGTGAGGCGGAAGAGGTGGCGGAAGCCTGGCTGATCAATATAAATAAATACTTTCAGGTGTATGAGTATAGCAGTAACTTGAAGGCCAGATTGGCCATATACCAGTTACGAGAGAAAGCCACCCTATGGTGGGAGGAGGTGAAAAACGTGCGCAGCATTGATGAGCATGATATTACATGGGAATTGTTTCAGCAATATTTCAAGGACAAATATTTGACAGAGAGATTTTATGATGACAAGGCTAAGGAGTTCCATGATCTTCAGTTGGGACAAATGACCATGGATGAATATGTCACAAAATTTACCTCCTTGTTGCGTTACGTACCTTATCTCCGCGAAGAAAAGGCCAAAGTTCAGAGGTTCCTAAGAAATCTACCTGCTCATATGAGAGAGCAGATAGAATTTTTTAATCTGCAGACCATGGATGAGGCTATCCGTAAGGCAAGGATGTGTTATCAGCAAAATAAAACCAAGGGGGAAGGAGGAAAAATCTGGCAGCCAAGGAAGAACCAGAAAAATACCTCTACCTTTAAAAGTGGAAAAAGTAGTAACTTTAAAGGTTCAACACGAAATGCCATCAGCAAGAAGTTTGGTAAAAATCATCAAAGAATTAAGTGGCCAGCAGAGGAGAAGCCCACAGAAGCATCCAACAAGCCAGAACAGGGGCAGATTTCAAAACCTCCCCTACAGTTTTGGGGCTGTGGAGAGGCTCATTACTATAAAAATTGTCCCCAACGAAATAAAAGTGAGACAGTAGCAAATCTGCAAGAGGCATCTACAGTGGGAGACGTGGCGCGAAATGTACCTCGCATAAATGCAGCCTTGGAGGATCGACAGGCTGATTACCAGCCCACGATGATTGAACTGGAAGGTACTGTACTAACCAAAACTGTTTCGATTTTAGTAGATCCTGGAGCAAGCTTAAGTTATGTAAGTCCTAAAATAGTGGAGTCTTGCAACTTAAAAGAGCATAAATTTAAGAACTCCTGGTTAGTTCAATTAGCTACCGGGGCAAAGCGTAAAATAACTACGAAAATTCCTAACTCTGTTCTCGAGGTAGCAGGGCAGCAGTTACAAGTAGACTTAAATATCTTACCATTGGGCTCATATGACGTATTGTTGGGCATGGATTGGCTGGAAGGACGTTGGGCCCTAGTGGACTACAAGGAAAAGGTTATTCATATCAGAATGCAAGATGGTACGCGTAAGGAAATTCAAGGAGTTAAAAGACCATTGCAACTACGTCCCATAACAGCATCTCAATTGGGCATGTGTATTCAGAAAGGATGTCAGATGTATGCCATCCAAGTGGGTTATGAAAATTCCAAGGAAAAAGCTCCAATAATGGAGGATATTCCTGTGGTACAGGAATTCTTGGATGTGTTTCTAGAAAACATTCTTGGATTGCCACCCAAAAGGAATATTGATTTTACCATTGAATTGTTGCTGGGAGCTACCCCAGTATCAAGAGCACCCTATAGAATGAGTGTCCCCGAATTAACAGAATTAAAGATGCAATTACAAGAATTAATGGACAAAGGCTATATCCGCCCAAGTGTGTCTCCTTGGGGAGCACCAGTTCTATTTTTTAGGAAGAAAGACAGAACCTTACACATGTGCATGGATTACCGGCAGCTTAATAAGTTGACAGTTAAGAACAAATACCCCTTACCAAGAATTGATGACCTGTTCGATCAAGTGAGAGGGGCTAAGGTGTTCTCTAAGATAGATCTAAGATCCGGGTATCATCAGATTCAGATCAAGGATGAGGACATCTACAAAACAGCGTTCCGCACACGTTATGGGCATTATGAATTCGTGGTGCTGCCTTTCGGCCTGACAAATGCACCAGCAACCTTCATGAGATTGATGAATGGCATCTTTCATCAGTTTTTGGATAATTTTGTGCTCATTTTTATAGATGACATACTATTATATTCAAAAAGCGATGAAGAACATAAAGAGCATTTAAGAATAGTTTTAGAAATACTGAGGAAACATCAGCTTTATGCCAAGTTTAGCAAGTGTGATTTCTTCAAATCAGAAATCCAATATTTGGGACATGTTATATCAGCTGAGGGGATATCGGTAGACCCCGAGAAAATCAAAACTATTATGGAATGGCAAGTACCTTAGAATGTAGCAGACATTAGATCATTTATGGGTCTAGCTGGATATTATAGAAGGTTCATAGAAGGATTTTCTAAGATTGCTTTTCCCATTACATCTTTCCAAAAAAAGGGTAAGTCTTTTAAATGGACAGAAGAATGTCAGAGTAGCTTTGAAAAGCTGTAGCAACTCCTAACCTTAGCACCTGTGTTGAAGGTAGTAGACCCCGGAAAGGAATATGAAGTATGCACCGATGCCAGCAAAGGAGTTGGTGCAATATTAACTCAGGAAGGAAAAGTGGTAGCCTACGAGTCTAGGAAGTTGAAGGAACATGAACAGAGATATTCTGCCTATGACTTGGAGCTCACAGTTGTGGTGCATGTTCTCCGAGTATGGAGACATTACCTGCTGGGCAAAAGATTCATACTTAAAACAGATCATAGCATCTTGACAAATTATTTCAAGTAGGCCGATTTAAATTCTAGACAGGCAAGATGGAATTCCTTTTTGAGTGAATTTGATATGTAAATCCATCATTTTAAGGGGAAAGAAAACCAAGTGGCAGATGCATTAAGCAGAAAACTGCATGGTATTTATGCTTTATAGTACATTCAACCAGCAAGTCAACTGTTGGAACAGTTGAAAGAAGAAGCGCGGAAAGACCCAGAATATCAATATCTGTATCAGCAAATGGAGGATATTGAGCAGCAAGGCAAGCCCTCAGAATTTGGAAAGAACGAAGACCATACAATGACCTTTTGCGGAAGAATCTATGTGCCTAACCGTATCAGTCTTAAAGAGTTAATCTTGAATGAATACCACTGTAGTAATTATGCTGGCCATCCCGGTTATCAGAAAATGCTCACTGCCATATGGAAGGTATACTATTGGCCAGGTATGCGAAAGGATATTGCAGAATATCTAAGCAAATGTTTGGAATGTCAGCAGGTTAAAGTGGAGCATCAGCATCCTGCAGGGCTATTACAGCCTATACCCATTCCTGAGTGGAAGTGGGAGTGGAAGTGGGAGGTTATCTCCTTGGATTTCATCACTGGGCTACCGCGAACGAGAAAGCAAAATGATTCCATCATGGTGGTAGTAGACAGATTAAGCAAATTTTCCCATTTCATACCGATACAATCTACATAAAAAACAGTGCAGATTGCAGATATATTTATGAAGGAAATTTTTAGGTTGCATTGCATACCTAAAACTGTAATTTCCGATCGGGATGTTAAGTTTACATCCGCATTCTGGAAAACCTTGTTTACCAGTCTGGGAACTCAGATACACTTTAGCACCGCCTATCATCCTCAGACTGATGGGCAGACGGAGCGAGTAAACCAATTTCTAGAGGACATGATGCGCATGTATGTAATGCAGAAACTAGATAAATGGGAGAATTACCTGCACCTAGTGGAATTTTCCTACAACAATGGGTATCAGGTATCCCTAAAAATTAGTCCCTTCGAGGCATTGTATGGGAGGCAATTTCGTACACCCATAAACTGGAGCAGTCCAGAAACAAAATTGTTGCTGGGACTCGAAATGCTAGCTGAAATGGAAGTTGAGGTTAAGAGGATAAGTCAGAATGTAAAGGCTGCACAAGATAGACAAAAGATGTATGCAGATAAGAAAAGATCTTACCGTGAGTTCACTGTAGAAGAGCACGTATACGTAAGAGTTAAGCCCAAAAGGAGTACCATGAGATGGACCTCCTGTGCCAAATTGGCCCCCCAATATTGTGGACCTTTCCAAATACTGGAAAGGGTGGGACCAATAGCTTATAGACTAGCCTTACCCATTCATATTCAAGTACACAACATATTCCATGTGTCCTTACTGAAGTGATATGTACATGATGAAAGACATGTGATTCATTGGAAAAATATTCAGGTAGGAAAAAGGATAGGAATCCTAACGTAAAGATTTAACTAATTTTTTTTTGTATGCTGACTCGAGAATACTTGTTTTTTCAAGTAGAACCGGACGGCGAATTTCTGGTCGAGCCACAACGCATACTTGAAAGAAGATAAATTGCGCTCCGCAAGAGAGCAATCATCCAGGTGAAAGCACTTCGGATCGGATGAAGCTACTTGGGAGGATGAGAGCTTTATGCGGGAAGCTTACCCGGAACTCTTCACAAGGATGGGCTGAGACACTGAGGATGGTGTTGCTTCCAGGAGGGGAGGATGTAGCAGCCTCATTAAGGTTAACTAGTATTAACTAGTTAGAGACTTTTATTATTTCAAATTTATGCTATGGAAAAAGACTAGAAGCTTTATTGTACATTTTAAAAGGAAAACACAAACAAATTATTTTATTTGAGGATAATCAAAGTAGGAGGATTTAATAGTGAAAAAGTAAATCTTTTAAGCTGCTGGTAAAAGTTTCCAAGAATAGGAGGTGGTTGGGAACAGTTGGAGAAACAGTTACCTACCCTCCAGGGATGAAAGGAAAACCCAGGAGAGGGGCAGGGGTTCTGTATCTTTTGATTTACTTTCTGAACAAGAAGGGTGAGGTATTTTCTAGAGCTGGAGGAGGTCCAAGAAATAGTCAATCTTCAGAGCCATATTACCTGCCAGACTGGATTAACATCTGAGGTCACGCAGAAAATATCCACTCGTATTCATGGCACCATCCGCATCTGGCTAGGGCAAAGCTGAGATCAATAGCCTCCCTTGAAGGTTGTGGACACAGCCTAAAACTTTAAAATACATGGGCACAGGCAAGTATATTACACTTTAAATTCAAAGAAAATTATCGTTAAAGGAAAGGTTGGCATTATAGTCTGTTAGCCTAAACATTTTTATGCAGATCTGTGATAATTGAACCAAATAGTAAGGGAATCTGTAGGGGTCTTTGACTATTGTTTTTTCTCTTATTAAAAAAAAAAAACATTTGGAAAACCACTATTTTATATCATAGTTTTGGCTACCTTTCGTTTCTGCATTTTTAGTAGGAAACTGAGTCAACTACATGGTACAATATGATTGGCCATGATGAATGACTAGGTATAGCAGAGAGATTTCTATTACATTAGAAGAGAAAACATAGCACTGAACATTTTATACAGTGTGCTTCATAGCCTGAGATATATATATATATATATATATATATATATATATATATATATATATATATATATATATATATATATATATATATATATATAATATTAAGAAAGAGAAAACTCAAGTAGACATTCATATAAATAGAATTGTTAAAATATATATATAGACAAATGACAAGTAGGAATGCAATGCCTATCAAAAAAACTATATTATAACTCAAATAACTAGAAGAAAAACACATGCATGTGCAGTAAAATTTAAGATGACATCTATAAGTTCGTAACTAAGCTCTGCATCAATGTTAGACGGGGTGTCAGCCAGATCCCGCTTCACTGGCAGACAAACAAGGTGAAATGGAGCCACGACACACCAACGACATGAACATACAAGACGAAATAGTGTAAAACATAGCAAATTAACAGAAAAGTATATTTAATAACCCTGTATATAATGCCGGATAATGGAACTCTGGTTCTCAAGTCGGAATTGCCGAGATTATTCAAGCACAGTACTATAAAGAGAAACGGTTACATCTGAAATTAAAAACCCTCCAGTAGGAACTGTAACAAATGTAAACTGGCCTTCAAAACTATCGATACTAGCCGAGCATGACCCGATTAACTAGGAGTTTACATGTATTGAATTGGGTTAGTGTTTAAACGTCAACCCGTCCTTGGGTGACACCCCAAACACATCAAGCAGGGTATATACTACTCAAATATTTAAACCACAGTCGCCACAGAACTTTGGGTTTTCACCAACTCAGAAAATACTATTCTAATTCTAGAGGTAAGTCCCCGTCAACGAGTGCAGAGAAATTCTGGAAACCAAGACCTTTAAGCCTTAACGAGGAAAGGGCACCACACTCCGGATAAGCGAAAATAAGTACCTGTGTCATGAGGTGAAACTAGTCAGTAAAGGCAACCGTAGGAGTATCCTGCCAACATTAGTAGTGAGGGTTCAACCTCTCATACCTGCAGAAGAAAATGACGAGTAACTGTTAGTGACAGTTTACCGTGAGGGTATTGTGGTAATAAACAAGCTTTACAAGCTAAAACTCTTAAGCAATATTTCAGTGCAAAGATGAAAATATACCTATAGAGGTGTTTTTGCCAAGACCATCTGCATTTGACATTAACCAAAGAACAAATTGCCGGCCATGAGATTTGAACATTGAACTAGCAGAGCAAAGAGTATTAACCGCATAAAAACTCAAGTTGGGTTGAAGGTAAAGAATTACCTTCAGCGCTGTGAAGGTGCCTGTAGCCTTCTGCGGTAGCTCTGCCCTGGTTTAACATAATGCAGACAAACGATACTCCACTGCCACAAGCCTGTATTATCATACGCAACGAATTAATATGATTCAATTTAGAAGTAACCAGAGGAAAATAAGAATAACTGGCGGAAAGCTAACCAGAAAAACTATAAATGTTGCAGCTGAGCATCTAACCTGGACTTTTATATAGATAAACTGGCAGAGAAATCCATGATGAAGGAAAACAAAACGCCAATTGGTAGCCCTGGTCCGCAAGAAACGTGCGGGTGCCTTGACCAGCTGAGGTGAAACGCCGAGTAACAGCTCCCCTGTGCGCTGACTGCTGTCGAGCCAAAACCCTCCCAACTCACAGAGGAACTGGCGTTGTGAGTTGTAGCCACACTCTACTCCTTTGGAGGGAAAATAAAAATCCTGATGACATTTGGACACCTGTAGGCTCAGTACACCTAGCAAATCGCGCTCATATGGCTGGATGCAAGCCAGGTGGAATGACATACCCAAAGATGACCATTAAATGTCAATTTAATTCAATATAACAGCTGGCGCAAGCTCCATGGGTACAACCAGATGTATAACAATATTGTGCAGGATCGTAACTTAAAACCCATGCGTAAAGAGCCAACCTTAATGCATAAAACCTGAACCTTTCATACCTCTACGATGTTCAATTAATGACACGAAGCAGAATATATTAATGAGCGAAAAAATTATGTCCCATATTTCATAGGGGTAAGTAATGTGATGTTACGGGTGTAGTAATGGGGAAAATTTACTTATGTAGATCAAAGGAATGCATAGGTTAAATATTTATATAATTTTTTTTTATGTTGGTAAATTTTATATTTGATGGATGTGACAACATATGACCATGTGAATGGTAATTTCCAATCACTTGTGTAGTATCTCCCTCGCGTCACGACGTCCAAAAGTGCAATCTAGTTGATACATGTGGACAACAACTTTTGCTTATCTGAGTCATACTTCATTTATCATTGAACACAAACACTACTTTGATGGAGATGGTGGGAGGTGAAGGGATCTGCCAATATTGGATTCTCTTAGGGCACATGAAGTTGATGAAATTCTGGTTGATTTGACGGAATCCAAGCCTTTTCATCTAAAGAATTTCTGCAAGGTATACCAATTAGCAATTGCACCAAGAGGTGCAAAGGAACGTCGGAAGGGGTAGATATGTAAGGGTAGTAATTTTATGAAAATAGAAAGTTTGTGACGATATGGAATATTGAATTTTATTTTTAATAGAAATAATAATTATTAATTTAATATTATTAAATTTTAATTTATTTAATTTTATTTTTATTTAATTTTATTTATTTATTTTATTTATTTATTTATTTATTTGTTTATTTCTTTTAATTTTTATTTTATTTTATTTCTATTTATTTATTTATTTATTTATTTTATTTTTATGTTTTAATTAAAAAAATTATTTATCTATTTTATTTGTATTTTTAATTTTATCTTTATTTTATTTTATTTCTATTTATCAATTCAATAGTCCAACTCTTTTCTCTCAAGCGAAAGAAACCTTATTATAAATCCCTCGGGATGATATTGGAATCAATATTCGAATTTTATCATTCATCCAATATACAATAGTTCGTAGTAGAAGGAATAAGGGTTAGACCCAGACCTTTATTAAATGGGCCACACAATATAAATGCGTATAGGATTAGAGCTTTACCAACCCGTCACATAATTATACAATACAATAGTTCCCCTTGTCTAACAATCCGACCTTGGATAAATCCAACTGTTATATAATAGCGTCTGGCCCACACAAATCCAATGTAGATGGAATGCGTTCAAACGCTTCCACTGTCTCGAAGGTAAATACACATGGCTATACGAATAATTCATTAACCTCAAAGTGTGACCTTGGCTTCCCTCAAAGCGCTAACATAATGTCTATTTCGGCCCTTTCATTTCAATCACATGTTCAGATGTCAAGGACTATTATGTAAACCCTTTGGCTCTGGGATTAACCCCAAGCGCCACTACATACAACGGCTCGCCCACATACAGTTACACTATTCAACGCTTTCAACACGTCGTGGCTAAATTATATTAACATATATCAAACCCCTTGGACTTTATATTAAAACTCGCAACCATTAATTTCGTATGGGTCCCACAGCGGTTCTCACCTGGCAGTAAAGGTCGAATGGATCCAAAGGTCTAGCTTTCGTCATGTTTCCAAACTCAACTCAGCCCTCTTCCGACGGTTATAACTAAGTTTCACGTTTTTTTATGGCCCGAGCGTTAACGCTCAAGGAAGAACGCGATGGAGGCGGTTTTCCACTTACCTCCTTTGTCACGCGTCCTTCCCTTTGTGGAATTGTGTTGATTTCATCAATTCCACTTACCGCCCTTTAACTTGCGTGAAAACCGTTGGTCTTTGCCTCCCGGTTTCACCGTTCTTCTCTTGGTTCCAGTCCTTTTTGGCTCGGTTCCGCAACATTCAAATTGACATGGTTCTCCCGCGTTGTAACTAAGACACCCTCTCTCCACATAGCTCATCTAGTGAACATTGTTTCCACTGTTTCTCTCTAGAGTCCCGCTTATATTGCTTCGCGTAGGGAACAACCACTGTGATATCAATTCTCGATGCAGGGTCTTGCCCACGCTGGTCCTTATAGGATCTCTTATCGACTCCCATCTCATTCACGTAGGATCTAATCAATCATAGGGGTGGATGTGAAGATTCACAGGATTTTACCATCACCCATTTCCACGATCTCTACCCAATGCGCAATCAGCCTATCTACTGACGGTATAAACGCTTACACAGAGACTTTAAACCAATCCTTTCAAAGATGACTACAAACATTCAAACCCTAATCATAGGGTTGACATTAGCATCGAAATTCCAATCATATACAGAGGTCCTATTAGCCCTTCTCATAGAACTATTCCACAAAAGCTAGTGATTCAAGTCAATACACAGAATCCGGATCTCGAATGCATTCAATAACAAGGGAACCTACTTCACACAGGGAATGAAAACCCCAATTGCAGTTAGATTAACACACAGAATTCATAACTGAATGCTTCATCTATTCACATGAACTCAATTACAAAGCCTTCCTAGTTCAGGCCAGATATTCGATTTTGATGGGCCTCCTACTCTCATTACTCTGTTCTACTCTAGCCCTACAACTCTGTCTATTAAGCACCATGCGTTTCAAATTGGCTCTAACCCTCCGCTCAATCTTCCAACTTCATTTCTATAGTCTCCAACAAAGCTGGATTCAAACTCCCATCCTTGCCCTCTTCTTTTCATCTTCTTGTACTCACAAAGCCAGTTTCCTCTTCCTTGGCTACAGCAGGTTTCTTATCCCGCCATTGGGTTGCGATTGAAGAGGTCCTTCTGGATGGTGTGCATCATCATGTTTCTAGTATTCTGCATAACCTTTCTCTCCTCTGCCATGGTTCTGGTATGGCGCATAATCCTGACTGGATTCCTGCTTCTAGTACTCACCATCCTTTTGCGCTGTTTCCTGGCCTTGGTATTGCGTGTATGCTTGTTGCTCTGGTTCGTATAAAGAGCCAACATTTGTCAGATTTTGATTGGATCGAAGGATGATAACAAAATCTTCTTATTGGCTGGGGTGAACAGTGTTTGCTCACCCCAAGCCAACAAAGAAAACACCTCCAGCGTAAAAAGTGACAAAGAAACGCCTGAGAAAAAGGTGGGGGCACGGGGCTTGGGGTCAGCCATGTTCTGGGCACTTAGATTTGTGTGGTTTAAGTGAAAATAAATAAACTTCTACGGTTGTTATAAATATGCGAAGACACTGGGGAGCACTCACCCACTTTGGTAATGTGGGAAGGAAGCAGTGCAGTGCAACTAGCTTTGTTTCATTCACTTGGAATTCAATTTGAAACCTGTTGTGTTTGATTTGGGTTTTTGGAAGAAATGGGGTGATGCAGGGGCATTAGGCCCAAGACAATATTTTGCATATAAATAAACCTAGGGGGATCTCTTGTTTTAATTTCCTATGTGATTAATTTCATTTAAGTAAATTTTAGTTAAATCTGGAGAAGATGTAACTACCCGAATGAATAATGGGCACATGAAGGGATAGCCAGTTTCAGTTTAGGACTTAGTCTAATTTTAGAACTGTAGGAATTTGAAGAGTTGTTGAATCATCAAAGAATCTGAATCGATTCATTGGTGATAGTTGTATAAAAATAAGTCTCTGTGGCAGAGTCCGACAGACCTGCATAGAGAGCTGCATAGAATTGCATCGGGTTGTAGGGATGGCAGATTACATTGCCGAAGGCTATTTGATTGAAGATCTGGCCAGAAGTTGTAAGTTATTTCCCTATATAAATGAAGATTTGTTTCAGTACTTATGTGCAATTTTTGGTTTAATTCCGTGTGAAGAACGCCTTGAATCCCCGGAAACTGGTATGAGTAGGACTCTGTGTGAATATATGTGTTCTTGATGAAGGATAATTGATTTCTGCGTAATTGAAGTTCGAATCCCATAAGCAAGGATATGAGCAGAGTGATAGAACTCTGTACAATGTATAATAGGAATCTCTGTGTAGAAGGACGAAATTGAAATCCTGTGTATATATTGGATGTATAATGATCACGTGCGAATCGACCGTAGAATGACCGATGTCCTTGTTTGATTCATATCGATCAAGGTTAAGAGTCACATATTTTGATTTCATTGAAGTTTTAACAGTGGAATGGTATTGCATTTCCACATAAAGAACACAGAGGAACAAAGTTGTAATGCGAAGTAATACCGTGTTGAGATTGCGCGAAGATGAAGAGCGGAGTCGTTTATTTGAACAGTAATTAAAGCCACGTTAGAATAATCTTAACGCAGAGCAAGAAAAGATCCGTAAGTGCATTGAAAGGAATAGAAAAGGTAAATCGCAACCATGAAGAGTGAAGGGTCGGAACCGTGAGTTCGATGTACAGTGAGAGCGGTTTCAAGAACCAACCCAGCAGTATCACGCGAGGTCAATGGGGGTAAGTTGTTTTTACAAAATTCACGCGATATAACTTATCGTTTGACATGCGTCTTTTGGTGGTTTCCAAAAACCACTTCCATCGTATAGAATTCAAGAATTAACCCTTGTGCGTCTATGTTGCGCGATATTCAATCATGATCATTGGATCGTCCAAACCGGCGCGACACTCCGTCAGCCGTCAAATGCGAAAGGTAAGTTACTACAAGGCCGAGGGCATTTATGTATGACCACTGGGGTTCTCAACATTCTAGTTACCAGAGCCTTTACAATCTCAGATGAACACCACTTTGAAAGTGAAAAGTCTCATCTCTTTAATGTATTTAGCAAAAATGGTTATAGCAAGGTTCAGTGTGTTAGAGCTTTTCAAAAAGCCGAAAAAGGTCCTAAGGTTAAGAAAGAGCATTGTGATCAATCATCTGGAGTTCACCTTCCGTTCATCCAAGTTACTACCGATAAGATCGCTAGGATCTTAAAAAAACATAATGTTTCCTCAACCTTCAAGCCCCTTCGCACCATCCAGAATTCGCTTAGGTCGGTTAAGGACCCGGTTTGCCCTAAAGATAGTAAGGGTGTTTACTTGATTCCGTGTTCTTGTGGGATGCCTTACATTGGTGAAACTGTTCGATCCATTAATCAAAGGATTCAGGAACATATCGCTGACCTCAGACATTGTAGATCTCGGTCCTCTGCCTTAGCAGAGCATGTCGATAAAACGAATCATCACATCTGTATTGAGGATGCTGAGGTTATTGCAAAGATTGACCATTTCCACCACCGCAAATTGAGGGAAGCCTTGGAGATCGAAAAGAGGTCTGTCAACCTTAATAGGGACGATGGGTGGACTGTCAGTAGATGTTGGATTCCCGCCCTTCACTCTTAGTCGCCTTTTATTTTTCCTTTTATTCTCCTTCTAATTTTTTAATTTATTTATTTATTTATTTATTTTTATTTTTTATTTTTTTCTTCTTTCGTCACTTTCTTATTACTGTATGAATTTATTTAGCTATGAAATTAAATTATTTAATATTTTATTTATTATTTTTATATTTCTTTTTACTATTTTATTTGTTTATTACTTATTCTATTTAATTTGGTTTAATAATAATAATAATAATAAATTATTTTAGATTTTTAATTTTTGTTTTTATTTTATTTTTATTTTTATTTTATATTTATTTATTTATTTTATTTTATTTTTCATTTATTTATTTATTTATATTTTTCTTTTTTTGAATATATATATTTTTATTTTTATTTTATTTTATTTTATTTATTTATTTATTTATTTTTATATTTTTTCAAATTATTAAAAAATATATATATATATATATATATATATATATATATATATATATATATATATATATATATTAACATTATATTTATTGGAAATCATTAATATTGATTTATATTTAAATTAAAAACTTTTAATAAAAATTTATTGGAAATTATACATAATAAAATATAGTTTTATTGATGAAATTTAATTTAGTTTATTAATTTAGTCAAACTAGCTGTTATATTACTAACGGCTAGTTGGAGCTTTCCTATCTATTTAATCTGGTTTTTTGGTTCAGATTTCTCATCTTGTCCTGATGATGAGCCACACTAGCTGGTTTGAAACGCGTCGGCAAAAATTCCCTACATGTGATTTTCACCGAAAGAATTTCTTACACATTTTATGGATGACAGAAGTAAATTCTCAAATTATTAAGCTAAGTCGAGACTTGTTCAAAATTTGGCGGAGACTATAATATTTGAGGGCTAATATCATTACGTGAATAACCGTAGCGATAAAGTTCAAATTGATGAGGCGGATATTCATTAAACATTATAGTTACAATTTATAAGGGTCGAGAAATTGATATATTCGAATATTAATTCGAATAAGAAAAGGGGACAAGTCCAAAGGCTTTCGGGGAATAATTCCTAAGTGGCACATATTGATTCGAATATATATAATTGAGAGGAGGTTGGACCATATGCATAAGTGGGTGAATATGTATATGAGAAGACAATATATGTGGGGGTAACCATATCGTGATGTTCTAACATTTGAACGGAGGTCGTGACCATATATTGATATAGCATTATATGCAAGTTGGGTGACATCGTTTTAGATATGCGTAAGGGTTTTATATGGTGTGGTTGCTTTATTGCATAGGCGTTGGGGTTTTTATAATCTTTGAAGGGAATTCCTACAGTTAGAAGAGTTTGCCAGATTTAAAACGGGATTGAGTACAAGGGTGTAGGCAGGTGTTTGTATATGCAGGAGGATTTGATTTAACATCTCAAATCTTAGATTTGAGATGTTAAAGGTTTCATATGTAGTTGTTAATTTGCCAACTCAGAAAATAGAACAGTGTGAGTTTGCCCAAATCGTGAATTGCTTGGGCATGGAAAAATTTTGGAGGCGCTTTACACACAGATTGAGATTGAAATTTTGAGTAGACAAGGACTGTGGGTTTTACCCAGTTATCAAGTGGTATCAAAGCCTGAATTGAATTAGCTCTTTGAAAAGTTTATTTTGAAATGCACATGTACTGAACAGTGAGAAAGTTGGGTTTTAAATCTGTTTAACAAAGAATTATAGATTTGATTGAGTATGCAGTGAAGGTTGATAACTCAGATGTGCAGGATCTAGATTTGAAGACAGAAGATTGCAGCAGATTGAAATGCAGTGCAGGTGAAAGAAGAAGCAAGATCATTCAGGTATTTTGAGAGGTAAGAGGATGAGCCTTATTTGAACTCTGGTTGGAAGGTACTGTTTTAGATTTCAGAGTGCAAGCAATTGAGACAGGAAGAAATCTCAGGAGAAGTAGATCACAGCTTTGAGATCAGTGATAAGAAGAAGTCCAGCAAGGGATTTTGAGAGCAGAAAGAGTGTGGCAGAACCTGGAAGATTCCCAACAAGAGGTTGGATGACAGAAGAACAGAGGTGTTCCTGAGAGAAAGTTGCAGAGTGAAGCCTAGAGAGCATAAGAGAGTGCTCAGAGGGTTCCAGCAGATAGGGGACTAGTACTTGCCAAAAGCCGGATTCGGAGGAACGGATTGGTGAGATAAGTTGCAGAAAGAGAGCTTGTTGTTGCAGAGGCTTAGTGCATCTTGTGAGTAAAGAACGCCTGGGAGAGAGAATGACTACTGATAACCACAGCAGAGATTGTATAGGTTCTAAGAGAGGCCACCGCGGAAGAGTGAGGGAAGATGCCAAAGCAAATGGCATGAGGAAGAGACTCACTGATGAAGAATATTGGAAAGAGATGACTGAGATCAATAAGCAGCTTGATGAATTGGAGAGGATGATAGAGGAAAACCAGAGAAGTGGTTGGCTCATGAAGAAGAAGGTAAAGTGGCAGAGGCCACAAAAGAAGAAGGAGCAGATGATAAATGCTCAACAGGAGGAAGAAATACTCAGAATGATTGAGTATTTGGAGAAGAACTTGGACATTGAAGCTTCAAGTGAGACCAAGGGGTCCAAGGGCCTTGCATCTAACATATATTGTATGTTTGCAGGAACATGTGGAGATGAACAAACTGCTGATGTTGTCGCTGAGGAAGAAAATGGAGCAACTACATGCTTTGAAGATGTCCATGCACAGTTGGAGAAAAGCCTTGCTTTCCAACATATTAGAAACAGAGGAGATTTAGTTTATGATATTGGCCAAAATCCGGAGGTTGAACAGCTTGAGGAGACTAAAGAAGAGACCATTGAAGAATCTCTGAAGCATATGGAAGACTTGGAACAGCAAGAAGATTTGGTGATCAAATCATCAAATGAGACCATGAGGTCTTATGTTTTTGCATCTGACAAGTTGTGTGTGAATGCAGGTGTTAATGAAGGCAGTTCATATGATGGAACTGTGACAAA
This sequence comes from Pinus albicaulis, assembly GCA_034641835.2. NCBI lineage: Eukaryota > Viridiplantae > Streptophyta > Pinopsida > Pinales > Pinaceae > Pinus > Pinus albicaulis. Next base: position 43,372,293 of record CM076575.1, on the reverse strand, counting down.
TGAAGCTGACTGCTGCCAAGCAAGATATGATTAGTATCTTTCAGATGAAGATCAGATGGTATTATTGCAGCAGAAGGAATTCCTTAATTCCTTGTTTTATAAAAGGGATTGCTTCAATGAGGGCAAGACAGCTATGTCCGAAGATGATAAGTTTGATAATGGAAGAGATTTTTTCAATGGATTTGTACTTGATGAAGATAAATTTGTCATTAATGATGATAATGACAGACTGCTTTTATTAAATGGCCATGTGGAGAATGATGGACAGATATCTGAAGTTTTTGCAGAGATGGGAAATCAAAATTCTGTTCTGATGAAGGCTGAGGAGATAGTGACAACAGAAGATAGTGAAGATTGTGATGAGATGCCAAGATTGTGGCATGAATCAAGCGTTCTAGAGCAGAGGATAGAACCACATAGAGAAGTAGTTTAGATTGTAAGGGAAGAGATGATTGAAGATGAGAGAGTTCATTTTTATGAGCTAGGGCAGAGAGACATCCTTACCGAGGATGATGCAGAGAAGGGACAAATTGGTAGTCTCAAAATTGGGCTGAAGAATTGGAATCAGTATACTGAGGTGCTGATGGAGAAGAAGAGAAACTTGGGACAGCATACTGAATTGTTGGCCGAGCAAAGGAAGGCACTGAGGCCTTGTGGATGTTATTTTAACAATTGTTTTGTGAATGCAGATTCTGCTGATGCTGAAGGAGAATTGATAGCATGGGGCAGTAAATTGAAAGAAGAGGAGAATTATGTGGAAGATTTTGATCCCTGGAATGGAGAAGTTGAGCTGCTGAAGAGTATGCTAGACCAGCAGGATCCTGTGCAAGAAAGGAAACCTCAATTTCAAGATTGGGGATTGCAGAATGAAGATGAACAGCTGAAAAATGAAGATGAGACAGTCATGTCTCATATGCAGAAATATGTTGTTGTTGATAGCAGAGAAGAATTGGCTTGTTCGAATAGCCAAGAGAAGGTTGAAGAGAAGGCTATATGGCATAATTTTGGGGCTGCTACAGCAATGGAGAATCAGATTTTTGCTCTGAAAAAAGATGAAAAGGCAAAGCTGGAAGAGCTTGAAATAATTTAAGAAGAAGGAAGGCAATTGCTAAGGATTGCCCAGGAAGAGGAAGAAGTACATGTTGAGTTCAAACTACAACATGCTAACAATGAGAGACAAGCACAAAATGAGTGGCTGAAATGGTTGCAGAGAACATCCAGAAAAGAGTGTGAAATGCCAGAACAACAGTTTGGGGTATTGCTGGAGAAAATGTTGAAGCAACAAACTGAAGTGTTTCCAGCAGAAGAGACATAAGGAGGTTATAATTTTGATGTTTGTTTATGACTGCAGAAGCTGAAAGAAGGACTAAGGCATGTTTAGTCCAGAAGAAAAAAAGAGATGAGGATAATGACTGGAAAATTAAATACCAGTCTGAAGAATTGCTGAAGTCAGGAAATGTAGAAATTGTCATGAGTGACAATCAAGAAAACTTTTACTGTTGCAGAGAGCAAGAGGGTATGGATGATTGGTTGGCGAATAGGGCAGCAATAAGAACTAAAGAAATAAGAGTGCAGCAAACAGGAGTAAGAGTCCGACAGTCAGAGGAAAGATTAGACAGAGAAATAGCATTGATAAGAAAGCTGATGCAGAGGATGCCTCAGAAAAGGACAACAGCAAAGAAACAGAGAAGTACCAGCAAAAGAAAACCATAAGGAGGCTATAAAGGTGCAGCTAGTGGAAAGTTGCAGCACAAAGTATGGAAGCCAGGGGGAATGCGAAAGAAGAACACTGCAATAGATGACCAGTTGCAAAACAAAGTGTGGGATCCAGGGAGAGAAAGATGGAAGCACATGATCAGGAGATCATGAACCATTTTAACTTGGGGAGTCTAATGCAGGGGCATTAGGCCCGAGACAATATTTTGCATATAAATAAACCTAGGGGGATCTCTTGTTTTAATTTCATTTGAGTAAATTTTAGTTAAATCTGGAGAAGATGTAACTGCCCGAATGATTAATGGGCACATGAAGGGATAGCCAGTTTCAGTTTAGGACTTAGTCTAATTTTATAACTGTAGGAATTTGAAGAGTTGTTGAATCATCAAAGAATCTGAATCGATTCATTGGTGATAGTTGTATAAAAATAAGTCTCTGTCGCAGAGTCCGACAGACTTGCATAGAGAGCTGCATAGAATTGCATAAGGTTGTAGGGCTGGTAGAGTAGATTGCCGAAGGCTATTTCATTGAAGATCTGGCCAGAAGTTGTACGTTATTTCCCTGTATAAATGAAGATTTGTTTTAGTACTTATGTGTAATTGTTGGTTTAATTCTGTGTGAAGAACGCCTTGAATCCCTGGAAACTGGTATGAGTAGGACTCTATGTGAATATATGTGTTCTTGATGAAGGATAATTGATTTCTGCGTAATTGAAGTTCGAATCCCATAAGCAAGGATATGAGCAGAGTGATAGAACTCTGTACAATGTATAATAGGAATCTTTGTGTAGAAGGACGAAATTGAAATCCTGTGTATATATTGGATGTATAATGATCGTGTGCGAATCGACCGTAGAATGACCGATGTCCTTGTTTGATTCATATCGATCAAGGTTAAGAGTCACATATTTTGATTTCGTTGAAGTTTTAACAGTGGAATGGTATTGCATTTCCACATAAAGAACGCAGAGGAACAAAGTTGTAATGCGAAGGAATATCGTGTTGAGTTTGCACGAAGATGAAGAGCGAAGTCATTTATTTGAATAGTAATTAAAGCCATGTTAGAATAATCTTAACGCAGAGCAAGAACGGATCCGTAAGTGCGTTGAAAGGAATAGCAAAGGTAAAGCGCAACCATGAAGAGTGAAGGGTCGGAACCGTGAGTTCGATGTACAGTGAGAGCGGTTTCAAGAACCAACCCAGCAGTATCGCGCAAGGTCGATGGGGGTAAGTTGTTTTTACAAAATTCACGCGATATAACTTATCGTTTGACACGCGTCTTTTGGTGGTTTCCAAAAACCACTTCCATCACGTAGAATTCAATAATTAGCCCTCGTGCGTCTATGTTGCGTGATATTCAATCATGATCGTCGGATCGTCCAAACCGGCGCGACACTCTGTCAACCGTCAAATGCGAAAGGTAAGTTACTGCAAGGCCGAGGGCGTTTATGTATGACCACTGGATTATTAAGCTAAGTCGAGACTTGTTCAACATTTGGCAGAGACTAATATGTTTGAGGGCTAATATCATTACATGAATAACCGTAGCTATAAAGTTTGAATTGATGAGGCAGATATTCATTAAACATTATAGTTACAATTTATAAGGGTCGAGCAGTTGAGATATTCGAATATTAATTCGAATAAGAAAAGGGGACAAGTCCAAAGGCTTTCGGGGAATAATTCCTAAGTGGCACATATTGATTCGAATATATATAATTGAAAGGAGGTTGGACCATATGCATAAGTGGGTGAATATGTATATGAGAAGACAATATATGTGGGGGTTAACCATATCATGATGTTCTAACATTTGATCGGAGGCCGTGACCATATATTGATATAGCATTATATGCGAGTTGGGTGACATCGTTTTAGATATGTGGTTGCTTTATTGCATAGGCCTTGGGGTTTTTATAATCTTTGAAGGGGATTCCTACAGTTAGAAGAGTTTTCTAGATTTAAAACAGGATTGAGTACAAGGGTGTACGCAGGTGTTTGTATATGCAGGAGGATTTGATTTAACATCTAGATGTTAAAGGTTTCATATGTAGTTGTTAATTTGTGAGCTCAGAAAATAGACCAGTGTGAGTTTGCCCAAATCGTGAGTTGCTTGGGCATGGAAAAAATTTGGAGGCGCTTTACACACAGATTGAGATTGAAATTTTGAGTAAACAGGGACTGTGGGTTTTACCCAATTATCATGGGGGCGGCCGGCAGTGGTCGTCAGAGGCCGAAACGGCCAAATTCGTTTGCAGATTTTCTGGTGCAATTCAGATGGGTGTTGATAATCCCCATCATTCCACCTCTTTCCTTCTTGTTCTATCAGTATATCCAATGGCGGTCTACTCCTCGAGCTCGAGGATCTCACTGTGGGTGGGGTCATCAATGGCTACGGCGTCGAGGGCAGCAGCCACCTGTTTGGCCTCTTCTCCGATACCTGCATTACCTATGAGCTCGTCTTGGATGATGGGTCTCTGGTCAGGGCCACTGCTGACAATAATTACTCTGACCTCTTCCATGCAGTGCCCTGGTCGCATGGCTCCATTGGCTTGCTTGTCGGAGCCGAATTCCAACTCACTCTTATCAGGGAATACATGAAGGTCACTTACAGTCCTGTCACCGGTACCCTGGACGACATTGCCAGCCACTACCTGGAATCTTACCGCCTCCCTCAAAACGGTTACGAAGAAAAGGTAAATTTGATCACAAAGACCAAACGTCTTTTTGTGGGATTTGAATCTTGAATGTCACTCGGTAGGACTGGAATCTTGGTAGGTCATTTCACTTACCGGGATTTGAATTTTGGTAGGACTGGAATCTTGGCAGGGCATATCACTTATCAAGATTTGAATTTTGGTGGGATTTGGGATTGTCCTAGTTACCCACTTTTACAGATCTGGCAAAGCACTATTGGCATTTTGTCCTCTTTTTGATGAAATGGTGTTTATTATTTGATGGTTGTGCAGGTGCCTGATTTTGTTGAAACTATGATCTTCAACTACACAAACGTTGTGATCACAACAGGCAGGTATGCTTCAAGAGAAGAGGCGACGCGCAAAGGGAATGTGATTAATGAGACTGGATGGTGGTATAAGCCCTGGTTCCACACCCATGTTGCCACTGCATTGAAGAGAGGCAAGTTTATTGAGTATGTGCCTGCTCGTGAGTATCGCCATCGGCACACCAGATACTTGTATTGGGAAGGCGCTCTCATTGTTCCCATGGGGAATCATCCCCTGTTCCGCTTCTTCCTCGGATGGCTGATGTCGCCCAAGGTTAATTGTCAACATATCCTTTCCTTCTGCTCTTTCCAGCATAAATTTATCTTAACCAGCGATCTATTAAGTGGGGAAATGACTCATAAAACTAAGTCATTCGCAGTGAAAAATCGCATTGTTCAAAAATCGCAGAAACTCTGGAAAATGATTCACATGATAATGCTTCATCCACTATTATATGTTCAAATGAATCAATACTCTGTACTAGCAAAAACTTTGAAAAAGGATTTAAATGATGATGCTTCATGTTTATTCTGTGTATGTGATATTGCAGGTAAGCCTCTTGAAATTGACAATGACGAGTTCCATGAGAAACTATTAGGAGCAACGTCATGCATCCCATGACATGCTAATACTCTCTCGGAAGGTTGTCGATTGTTTGAAGTTCTGCCATGAAAACTTTGAGGTAGGTATGATTGATTCGTTGCAGGAATCACACTGTAAACTGCTTACTTTTATGCCCCCTTAAATAGTTGAGATGAGTTGATTTGGATTTTGGAGATATATATTAGAAACAACATTATTATCATTTTCGGACTTCTATTTTTGGTGTGAACAGGCATATCCTCTGTGGCTCTGCCCTCACCAGCTGTCCAAGAAGAGAGTGGGAACCATGCTGCACTATGAGCCAGAGTGTGAGAAAGACATGTAGGTGGGAGACACAGAAGAAGCTCAGATGTGGATTGATGTTGGAATTTGGACAGCGCCGGTTCCAGTGCTGAGAAATGAAGTTTGGGATGGTCCTGAAGCCACCAAAAGCATCGAGAAATGGCTGCGGGATAATGGATCTTATCAGTGCCTCTATGTTGTTTTAGAACAGAGCGAGGTAGAGTTCTGGCAAATGTTTGACAAAACTCTCTATGATGATGTTCGTAAAAAGTAGGTTTCCTACTCCCTTTTTCTTTTGTTTATGGTTGTGTTGCTTTTTGCTACTCCACAGAATGAATATGCTTTTATCTTTATGCAGGTATCGAGCAGATGGAAATTTCATGTCTGTTTACTACAAAATTTCAAAGTCAAAGAAGGGGCAAGCCTATTCCAATGGCCCCACCTCATTGAAGAAGTTGCAGTAATTAATTACAGTTATTTGTTGTTCTTCCATTGCATGCATGCATATACATATGAAGATTCAATTTTTCTCTCTTATGACCACCACGGTTTCCCATTACAGCTTTGTCAAACGTTGGTTTAATCATTCGGAGTAATAGTGAGTGGGTTAGGTTGTCCGTACCAGCAGGTTCTGCTGTGACCACCACGGTTTCCCATTACAGCTTTGTCAAACGTTGGTTTAATCAGTCGGAGTAATAGTGACTGGGTTAGGTTGTCCGTACCAACAGGTTCTGCTAGAGTGAGTAGGAGGTGGTGGTCTGTGATATTAAGCATGAGGAAAAGAGACCACTTGGTTTTTTATTCATATTATAGTGATCGAATTTGAAACTTCCATGAAAAAAAAACATATCAAGCAAGAGGAAAAGAGACCACTTGGTTTGTTATTTATTTTATAGTGATTGAATTTGAAACTTTCATGGAAAAAAAAAAACCTTTAATTTGTTTTCCTTTGTTTCTGTCATTTTTTGTCATTTTGCATTACCTGTAAAAGTGAAATCATGTTGTCATGTTAGTTACCGATCTTAATTACAGTACATGCAAATCATCTGTAATTTGAATTATAGATCCAGTGATATGTTTATTTTTGATGTAAATTCAACAAAGAAATTCACTTTGTATCCTCCAGCAAAAATAATGATAGAAGTAGAAGGTGAGGAATGGATGGATGATGATAGTGGTATACAAACTATTTTTACTATTTCCCACATTAGTGAAGAAAATCAAATTCTGAATTCAATAGAAAATTATGAATCATCCTCACAATGTGAGAATAGTCAAAATTTTCAAATATTTATCATCCAGACAAATGTCTTTATATTCTATGGGACAATTTGGTAATTCTTCAATTGAAATCTTTCCAGGAAAAAATTTAAACATAAACAAAAACCTAGAAGAATTTCAAAAAGAAATTGATCAAAAGATTGCAAAAACATTCTTCTGCATATGCATGGGAGTACACTGACATGAAAGGAATTAATCCTGAGACTTGCATACATTATGTCTACATTGAGGAAAATTCTAGGCCAAACAGACAACCTCAAAGAAGAATGAATCCAAATCTTAGGAAAATTGTAAAGAAAGAACTACTGAATGTAAACTTTATTTATCCAATAGTGGATTTCACCTTTGGTAATTGTCCCTAAGAATAATGGTAAATGGAAGGTGTGTATTGACTATAGGGAGTTCAATAAAGCTATTCTAAAAGATCATTTTTCATTGTCTTTCATAGATCAAGTTTTGGATACATTAGCAGGGAAGAAATATTTTTCATTTTTGAATGGGTTTAATGGGTACAATCAAATTCAAATAACACCTGAAGACCAAGAAAAAACCACATTCACCTGTCGTTGGGGAACTTATGCTTACCGAGTACTTCTTTTTGGATTGTCCATTGCACCTGCAACATTCCAAAGAACAATATTAGAAATTTTCTCTGATTTAATACATGATTGTGTGGAAGTGTATATGGATGACTTCACAATGTATGGAAATTCTTTTGAAGAGGCTTTTGAAAATTTGGAAAAACTTCTCATAAGATGTAAAGAAGAAAATCTCTCATTAAGTCATGAAAAATGTTTTATGATGTTCACTGAGGGAATTGTTTTAGGACACCATATTTCAGAAAATGGAATTAAGGTAGACTCATCTAAAGCAGAAGTTATTTCCAAATTAACAATTCCAAATTGTCAAAAAGATGTTAGGAGTTTTCTTGGTTTTACAGGGTACTATAGAAGATTTATAGAAAACTTCACAAAGATTGCATCTCCGCTCTTTGAATTGCTTACTAAAGATTGTGAATTTAGCAAGCATTAAAGGAATTTTGAGGTCTAAAATGGGCCTCCTAAGGAAAATGTACAACAAAAATTCACTTTATTAGAACCAATCACATTTTAGGGGATGACATCATCCCTAATGGTTGAGGTGGCATTGATTGAGTTAAAGGTACTTGTTACATTCTCAATGGTGGATAAGAATTCATAGTTAACCATGGTAATGCTCTAAGTACTTTTAAAGTCAAAGTAAAGTACTCATAATAAATGTCATTTCACATTTTTTGAATAAAAATATATTATTGTCATTTCATATTTCTTGAAAGAAAAATGCATATCCCTATACATTTATTATATTATATTATATTATATTATTTTTATATAGTATATTAATTACATGTTATTATACAATTTAAATAATATAAATTTTAATTAATAGCATATAATAATTAAGAATTTATAAATTTATATTTATATTTTATTTAAGTTATTTAAGTACAAAGGACAAATGCATTAGTTGTTCAATGATAATGATTTTTCTATTAATTTTATTTTGGTACAACTTTTGAATTGAATTTAACTATGGCTACATGGATTGTGGTGCAAAAAATGAATTGCAAATTCATAAATATTATTTTATTGGTTTAACTATTATTTTATTATTTCCTTAGGAGGTCCATTTTAGACCTCAAAATTCCCCTAATGAATCATGAGTGCCAAATGGTATTTGAAACTTTGAAATAAAATATATCTGAAGCACCCATCTTAAAAGGACCAAATTGGAAATTACCTTTTCACATCTCAACTGATGCTTCAGAAACAACCCTGGGCACTGTATTAGGACAAAAAGATCTGACCTCTTATGCCATCTACTATACAAATAAGAATTTGGCTCCTGCTGAGTTAAATTATATTGTTACTGAAAAAAAAATTCTAGCTGTTGTCCATGTTATTATCAAGTTTAGACATTATATCACTCGCTATGAAACATTTATTCATACAGATCATTCTGCAATTAAATATCTAATGAATAAATCTACCACAAATGATAGAATCACAAGATGGTTACTACTCTTGCAAGAATTTAACATCGCCATTCTAGATCCTGCTAAGTTAAATTATACTAATACTGATAAAGAGTTTCTAGCTGTTGTTTATGATATTAACAAGTTTAGACATTATATCACTGGCTATGAAACCTTTATTCATACAGATCATTCTGCAATTAGATATATAAAGAATAAATCTATCACAAATGGCATAATCACAAGATGGTTACTACTCTTGCAAGAATTTAACATCACCATTCTAGATCGACCTAAAAAACAAAACACAGTTGCTGATTTTTTTATCTAGGATTAAAAATAATAACAATGACACACCAGTAGAAGATAATTTTTCTGATAAATATATTTTTGCAATATCTATTAAATATCCACGGTTTGCAGACATTGCCAATTATTTGGCCACAGGAAAACTCCCATCATATTTGTTTCCTAGAGAAAAAAGAAAAATAATTCAAACAAGTGCATTATATTCATGGGTTAATAATTAACTATACAAGACAAGTCCAAATCTCATCATTAGAATATGTGTTCGAAAATATGAGATACCTGAAATACTGAAGGCATGCCACGATGAACCATGTGGAGGATGCTTTTTTGATAAAATTATTGCTTATGAAATCCTTCTTTTAGGGTACTATTGGCCTTCCATTTTTAAGGATGCCAAGGAGTATGTTAAAAGGTGTGACAGTTGTCAGAGAATGGGGAAACATGTTCCTACAGATGAAATTCCCTTACAACCACAGGTACTCATTGAACCCTTTGAAAAATGGGCCCTGGACTTTGTTGGACCAATCAATCCACCATTAAAACAAAAGAGGTACATTCTTGTATGCATTAATTATATCACTAAATGGGTAGAGGCTAAAGCACTTTCTTTTGCTAATGAAAATGTTGTAGTTTCATTTCTCTTTGAGGATAGTTTTACTTGTTTTGGTGTCCTAATGGAAATTGTGATGGATCAAGGAACTCATTTTACATCCAAAATGGTGCAAAAAATCGTGGAAGAAAATAAAATCAAGCACAAAAAGTCTACTCCATACCATCTATAGGCAAATGGACAAGTGGAGTCTACCAATAAAGTGACTTAAGAAATCCTCACAAAGACTGTACATCTACATAGGAAGGATTGGGCAGAAAGGCTTCCTGAAGTCTTATGGGCCTACCAGACTACATGGAGGAATACAATAGGACATATTCCCTATGAACTTGTTTATGAGAAGCAAGTATTTTTTCCAATAGAGTTCCAAATCAGAACCTTCAAAACAGCAGTCAAATTGGGACTTGACTTATTAGAAGCCTAGAAGCATAGAATGGAGCAACTCAATGAGCTTGATGAAATAAGGCAAAATGCAGTTCAAAAGACCAGCCTAGTTCAGCATCAAAGATCCATATGGCATGATAAATACATAAAAGAAAGAAAATTTCAGGGAGAATATTGGGCACTTTTATTTGATTCAAAGTTTAAAGACTTGCCATAGAAATTGCAAACTCATTGGCTTGGACCTTATGAGATTGAAAGAGTTTCTGACAATGGAGCAATCAGGATAAGGACAATTGATGAAGAATTGGTTCCTCCTCTTTTAAATGGGCATTGACTAAAGGTCTATCATAAACCACTTACAAAGGAGGAATTTGTCAAAAAATTTCAAGACAATGCTGATATGAAGTTGGTGAAGAAGAATCCTTCTTCTTCCCCAATTTAGTCTTATTTTTACTTTTCATCTAATATATATATATATATATATTATTATTATTATTATTATTATTATTAAAAATAAATAAAAATATAAATAAATAAATAAATAAAAATTGTGTAAGTATGAAAACTAATCAATGATTGGCATCCTTATGCAGAAAATACAAGGTGAAAATTAGAGTTTATCTTTGACATCTTATATTTTCTTTTCCACATTCTAAAAATCCCAAAATTTTTGCATTTCCTTTTCTTTTCAGAAAAATAAAGATTAGCTACAAAATTGTTGCATTTCTGCAGCTATTATGACATTCTGCGGCTCTTACACATCTCTGCCACACAGATGAACATAATTGATTGACAAAAACAGCTGAAGACAAGATCGAAGATCACCTTGAAGAATGCACTCAAGGATACCTTATGAATCAAAATCAAAGAAGAAAACAATAAGGTTAGCTATAATCCAAGGTATGATACAGATTTGTTTAAATAATAAGATTTAAAACATTGATATGTATAAATTAGATGATCATATATTTTCCAACTCAAAAATATCATTATTAAAATTGATTAAGCCGAATCAAAGTCCAAATCCCATGATTCACCACCTATCTCACATCATAATCTCCTTAACGATTAATTTGATCTTATTTTGTAATGATTCAATGGTCATGTCTCATACCGTAGCATTACTTATGTTGAAACCTCACTCATGTTCCTAAACCCTCACTCATCCATTTCATTTGTGACCTACACGTCTCCACCTCTTCATGACATATCTCCTCCATGCTTCCAAGCTCAGAGTAAAACCCTCAAACTAATCGAGTCAGGTAGAGACAATCTTGAAGGTACAAGCTCTCAACGAAGAGATGCGTTTGATTATAAGAACATAGCCCATAGGCAAGAAGTTCATGGAAGGATATCCGCAACTAAAGGAGATACTGGAGAAGGCACAATGGCTTAATTTCATAGATAATTTTGACAGGTTCCACAAGGAGGTTACAAAATCCTTTATTAGAGCCTTCGATGGATTTGAGGTCGAAATTGGTGACATCAAATTTACAGTCACAGAATCTTTGGTGGTAGAGGCAACTGGACTTCCAAAAGCAGGTGAAAGGTGGTTCAAGAACAGAGGAATCAGTGGAGAGGAATGGAAAGTCTTCAGGAAAAACCCAGGTATGGACACAATTATTTTTAAGAAAGGAATTCCCAGCACAACCCTTAAGAGTAAATGGAGGAACATGCTTTTGATAATCCAGAAATTTATTACATGTGAATGTAGATTTGGCTGCATGTTTTTCTATCACGCTAGGTTACTCATGAATTTTCTACAGGACAAATAAATGAACCTTCCTTATTTTTTGTCGAATATTCTAAGGAAGATGGTTGAGATGGTTCAAAATAGGGTTTAGTTTATAGATAACACAATGCACCATCATGCATTAGTAAAAATCCTCTTTGAATTTATTTTAAAGAGCATAGGAGATACTTGGGATGACTTCCTAACCATAAATCATTTTCAAGAGAAAGAAGAAAAGCAGTCTAGCGATAAAAAAGGGAGAAGAGGTAGAAAGAGAAAAACTGAAAATCCTACAGAAGATGAACAACCACCTCAACCACAGTCAGAAGATGAAATTCCTATTGCACAATAATTTGGAAAGGCTAAGGAACAAATCAATAAAAATAGAAAGGTTAGCATAAAATAAAAAGGAAAATTCATACATACAAAAACACCAAAAACTCAAAACATTCCACAACCAGTAAGAAGAAGCTCAAGAATTTGAAAAATATCCAAAAATCCACTCCCTAAAGTTACAGAACCTATTGATCTAGAAGAAAATCTTGAGGTAACATCTCCTATCACTTCCTCTCCCATACAAGATGTAAGAATAAGAACTCCAGATATTGACCCGATCCTGCAAGAGATCTATGATTATATTGAATCTTTTGGAAGAAGAAATACAAAGAAGACATCAATGCATGATGATCAGCCTTTTAGTCCACAAGAACCTCTAGTGAATACTCTAAAGCAATACATTTTTGAGCTAGAGACACTAAATAGGCATATAAAGCAGAAAAATGAAGCTCTAAAGATTTTGTTAGCCCTCTGTAATTTGTAAGAATGGCAAGAACAAGTAGTAGAGGACAACATCAAACTGCTTTGGAGTCCATGATCTATCCTTCCTGGGCTCAGAAAGGGCTCTCTCTATTTTATAATTTATGATTTAGCTTGAGGGTTATAGTTGTAGATGTCAGACTAGTTATAGAGATTGTTATGTTGTTTGATTTGGTTGGTTGGACAGATAGAGCATGGGAAGTTTAATCCATTGGGCTCTGGAGTCAATAAAAGGGTTGAATTGTACATCAACTTTTCAAGGTCATTCATAGGGCAAGCTAACTATATAAAATGGATCTTGCTGGCAAAGTGAATATGATATGATAGGAGGTAGTGAAAGCTAAAGCGCATTTAAGAATTCTTTAACTATACTTTTAAAGAAAAACACTTGTGATACTGGTTTCATGAAGCTAAAGAGCAGTTAAGAATTCTTTAACTAAACTTCACAATGGAAACTTTAAAGATATCAACTTTGGTAAGGCTAAAGAGCAGTGAAGAATTTCTTAACTATACTTCAGGGGGTAACCTTAAAGATGACAAGTTCAGTAGAGCTAAAGAGCAATTAGGAATTATTTAACTAAACTTCACAAGGGAAAACATTAAATATGTTAGTTTTGCTAAGGCTAAAGAGCAGTGAAGAATTATTTAACTATACTTCAAAGGAAAACCTTTAAGATAACAATTTCAGTAGAGCTAAAGAGCAGTTAAAAATTCTTTAGTTATACTTCAGAGGAAAACATTAAGATAATAAAAACAGACAGACTTAAGGTGCTCTCTCAGCATATCTTAATCCAAAACTTCTGCTCTATAGTTAGAGAAACTAGAGTATAGTATGGAAAGACAGGGGAAAATGTTAACACAGAGGAAAGAACATCACCATTAACATAGCTCAAGGATCCTGTGAACGTGCTTTTATTATTGATGCCCAGCTCAAAACTATGATAAAACTCCAATACAATAATTTAGAAACACAGAGTGTAAACAAATTCCAACACTTGATAATGAAAATACATGCAGTATTTAACTGCAACTGAGGCGTTTGCCCTAATCTAGGTCGGAAATCTGCATTAACTACAAATTAAATGGAATTTTTACAATTTCTGCCATGCAGGGCCCAAACTAAAATATCTCTGGAAAACTGCCTACTATATTGACTTCTACATTAACTTCTGACCTAATATTAAAATATCTCTGGCACACCGACTGTAACATTAACTTCTGCACTTCTTTGCTTTCTTCCGTTATGTCTTGGATCCCCCTCTTTGCCTGACTTGACCCTCCTGGCCCATTCTCTGTTCATATGAGTCTTCACTCCTGGCCGCTTTGGCGGATTCTCTGAACACAAACCCTTTTCTTTTAGTCGGAATTCCCTTCCCCCGGAAAAATGGCGGTGAGTGGGTTTGATGGAGCGTAAATGGCATTTCGGACCCACCCCCGAAGTGATAAGTGGTAATAGAAGAGGTGCAAACTCATGAGAGGGCTACACATCGCGGATTGGGCAGCCATTAATACCGGACTTCGAACCCCCCTCCCGTGTTAACCAGAAACTGTCAGGAGGGGGGCGGGGGGGGGTAAAAATTCGATCTCCGTCGTAAGCTTGGGGCGCACTCGAGATCCGTCATTGCAAATTACCTGCGCTTTACCCAACTCATTTGAATTTTTGTCTCATTGCGATCAGGTCCCACCGTCACCCGTTTTGATTCGACGCCCACTGCTTTTACGTTATAAAAATCCTTTCCCTCCTCCGATGTGATTTAACACAGAAAAGGTCACGCACATGGACTTGAAATTATTTGAAATATGCCTTTGAAAACACATCACATTCGAGCCTCCATCGCGCTTCTCTTGGCGCAAAACTTAACTTTTCCTTAGCCCTTTAAACTTTAAAACTTGCGATGCACAATTTGCGATCAGGCCCCACCACATCGCACATCGCACTTCGGTGAATTTTAACATTTACCTTTGCAACTAATTTGTAAAACTTGCGATCTGCACTCGAGCCCCACCACATCGCACGTTGCACTTCGGCGAATTTAACATTTAACTTTGCAGCTTATCCTTTATCATTTGCGATTGGTAGCATGCGAGTGGGTCGCATCGCAAGTTAAATATTTTAACTTGAGGGCACTTACCAGTAAGTCCTAAATGTTGCGGAGTGCGCCATGTGCTGCGTTAAGTGCTGGCAAGTGCGAAAAGGCGGAAGGTAAGGAAATTATAAAATTCAAAGGTTTATATGCGTATTTTGGCCATTGATAAATGTTTAGGCGGGTCTTACCATATCGCATCGACAAATTTTTTATGTTTCGGCAATGATTTGCAAAGAGAAGCTGGAAACTTGCGGGTCGTGGAAAGCGGGCAAAGCTTAGACTTTTTTTGGAGTTTTCAATCACAAGTGGGATTTATGAAGCGGTAAGTCTAAAAAGGTTATGTATGTGGGGTTTGAGGGGAAAAGGATTTTTAGAGCATGGGAGTGCCAGAAATAGGTGAAATGAAAGGTAAGCAGAGGGAAGATGAGAAATAATGAAAGCAGTGAAATTTAGCTCATCATCACAATCAAGCAGTTATATTTTCCTTTTTTAACTGAATCCAAATGGTAGGTAGATTCCTTTGACCCTTATAATAGGCAAGATCTCCTTTTCTCTTCTGAAAAATAAATGATAGTCATGGAATATTATTTTTAGAATGAAAATATATATAAGGAATTGGCAGTCACCTTGTCAAATTGTAAAATACAGGATTCTAACATATTCAAAACCAAATTCACAAGACCATTAATGAAAACATTCTTATGCATCTGGGGTTATGGTTCAAAAAGAATAAGAAATTGAAAAAGAGGAACAAAAAATTGAACAGACATATTATAAATTTGAAGTACAAACTTCTGATGAAGAGACCAAGAGTAGCAGTAACTTCAAAGAGGAGAAAGAAGTTGAAATTGGATGTGACTACATGGGGACATGCAATGGTCTCTCAGTGGGAGTATGTTGAGCCTCAAGACTATCTTTATTTTGACATCTATTTCACCACTTCTCCTTATTATAGGTCAATTTGGGCACCATTCCCAATGACCTGGTTAAACTGGACATCATCCCCAGAACCAATGAATAGGGTCTATCATCCCCTATCATTTCAGTTGCTATATGCCCTAAGTCAAATAACAAGAACAAATCATCCATGACTTCCATTACAAGGTTTCCAAGATTTGAAGTACATGTTATATCACCTATGAGCTCACCAACACTGTCTCTCAAGAGGCTAACTACTTTGCATATGTAGGCACCTCCATTCAAGGGTGCTCTGCCAAGCACTTCCTGACCCTCAAGGGTGTGTTGGTCAATTGGGAGTGAAATTCTCATTGTTCTGGAATCTCCACATGGCTAGTGCCTTCTAGAAGAGTGCATATGTGTCAAACTTCGAATCCATGTGTTCATTCAACACCTCTGAGATTGGGAACATGTCTTGCCTATTATTAGAAGGTCATTGATTGTGAAACTACCTTCAACTCATCTATTAATGGAGCACAGATCCTAGTGCTTGAGAAGGAAGAAATTGAGTAGAGAAATGTTGGTGGAATTTCAATTGAGGATTTGATTTGAGTGATATGCTACTGGAGAGATGTTCATTGTGATGAGGTTGGGATGATGTTGGAGATGGTGACATCAAATAAATCGTTGGTTGTAACCTCCCCTTCTATCCATTAATAAATATTGCTACTTACTTTCCCACATATGTATCTGTATAAGCTTCTCTATTTCATATTATGAGTTCTTATCTGATGTATATGTTTCATGTTTCATTGATTTAACTGAATAAGTTGAATAGCCATCTGTATATTGCAATCTCTTTATTGTTTAGTGTTCATTCTTGCAGGAAATATTTTGGCGATCTA
The DNA here is from genome assembly GCA_034641835.2 of Pinus albicaulis. Taxonomy (NCBI): domain Eukaryota; kingdom Viridiplantae; phylum Streptophyta; class Pinopsida; order Pinales; family Pinaceae; genus Pinus; species Pinus albicaulis. The sequence continues at coordinate 43,355,653 of CM076575.1, read as the reverse complement.
GCTTGGATTTGAAGCTACAGCAGGAGCGACAAAAGGAGACTTGGAAGCACTTGGACTCCAAGTAAGTTTCTTAATCTATTATGTGTCTATATTTACTGTTAGGAAAAGTAGTTGCAAAGTCTTTAATCTGTTGTTCTAAATGTGCACCACATTTTGGGAAGAATGTTTTATCTGTAATCCATAATTCTGCATAACAAATTGGGGACTCCGCTGGGGGTTTTACCCTTCATCCTTGGTGTGTTTTCCTCTGTTTATCTACCCAATAGCATCTTCTCTTAAATATTATACTTTTGAAACCAAGAATTGCATAAGAAGTGTGTCAGTAGTCTAAGTTTTTTGTTCTCTGCTACGCCCAACGCACTGTTGGTCAAGACATAGTTCTTTGCATAGCACTGTCTCCCACTCAGGGGTGCTTTGTAATGCACTGTCTCCCCTTAGAGACTGTGTTTCCCCCTAAGACAGCCAAATTCCCTTTGAATTTTTCATTGTCATTGCTTTCAACTGTTTATTTTCTGTGTTTTCAACTATCTGATGCCTCATAGAGACCAATCAATTTACCTAAATCTTCCTCCTTTGAAAAGAAAGTTTGTTCAATGTATCTTTAAAGTGCTTTTCTTTATCATTGGAAAATCAATTTCAAAGTGTTTTTATTTCTGCATTAGATCCATTTTCTTTTTTAAAGGAAATTGTCGTTAAATTCTTCATTTCCTATAGGATAAATTGTAGTTCCATTCCTCATTTTTCCTAAAAGAGAAATTATTGTTCAATTCATCATTTCTAAAAGAAAAAGGCATTTGTTTTTGTTGATTTGATGCATGTAGTTTCCTTTTTTCATTCATGTTAAGGGGACTGAAAAGAAAAAGTTGCGTTTGCATATAGTGGATTGTGTGTTTTGCATAGGAACAATTAGGAAAGTTGCATATTAATTTGTGCTCTTTGTTGTTTTCTCTCAAAACTGATTGCTCTTTCCCTTTAGTAGCTAAGGTTTTCATTGAAAAAGCTAAAAGTGAAAAGTTTTCTTATCATTTTAGTTTTCACTTTAGGAATTTCCATTACATCATCGTGGTGAACCTTGAAAGGAAAATTGATAAACAAGATCAACTTAAAATTTACATCAATTTACCTAACAAAGCGTTGGAACCATAACGATAACATTTAGAAGGTCTAGGCTAGAGACGTGTTCCGACGTCGTAAAACATAACAACTATCATTAATTTTCTACGATACATTTCGAGTGTGATACCTCACTCCACGTATGTAAGTATATCGTAGCTCTTCCACGTACTTTCGGGTATATCGGGCAGTGTTACAGTACGAAAAGTATAAAGGGGTGCTCTCACTGTACGGTTTCGCATCAGGCAGCGCTAATACGGACTTGGACCTCCACGTACATTCGGGTATATTTGGTAGGAAAACTTTAGGTTTCTATCCATCCATAGTGAACTAAGTCGGTCGCCTTGTAAATTGTGATACACTGAACACAACATTCAGAGATATTTCCTGCCCATACTTATTGGTTTTCCAGGAGGTATTCTGTAGTTCACAGTTTCTTGGTAAACCTTTTTCCTAGCATTACCCTTTTATTTTGTTTATTTATTTTTGGTCATAAAATACATCAGTCATCGTGGAAGAAGAAAATCCCTTTCCCCGTCATTTGGGTAGACTTGCATTGAAACCACCTTTACCACCGGAAGTCACTTTTGTTCGGCGAAGGCGACACCGTTCTACCGAAACCAGTACTTTCAGTACCTCTAGTGAAGCATCATCTTACCATATGCCAAATTTGGAACAAGTTGTTTCTACACATCCTGGTTCATCTACTATTATCGAGACAAAGTCCTCACATCTACACGTGGTCACAATCCATCCAATCAGTGAGACCATACCTCCCGAACCCGACGTTGTTCAACTAGAAGTTGATCCAGATCCTGTCTCATTTTTTCCAAAACATCTACATCCCGAAGTCGAACAACTAGAAGTTGTTCCTGTATCGATCATCCCACATTCTATCGTAGCCACTGAGTCTCCCATATCGCGCAGTCAACCTCCTAAAATATACTTTGCACCTGATGGGGAAATCCTTCCACCTGGTTTAATCTTGATTGAAGAAATCCCACAAGATGAGGCACCTTTAACTCCAACCTATTTTGGGGAGGATCTTTACCTGTACGAGTCATTTCCTCAATCACCACTCTCTGATTTTGTTGATCCTGTCCCTATTCAAATTCCTGTCGATTCAAAAGGGTATAAATTTGGTCAAGTAACCATGCCTGAACCAACATCTTCGGTTGGACCATCTATTCCAATTGCGTTAGCACCTGCTCTTGCTACACCATCTATGTTCACAACTTCACCAGAGTCATATTTTCATAGTGGCACTTTGGTCCCATCAGGTTATAAATATTTATCTGGAATTTTCTCTGGTGCATCTTCAAACCCATGGACTTCACCAATGTCATCGTCTGATATTCTAACTGGTAAACCTATAGTGAGTATAGAACGGCTTGATCCTTTATATAGATCATCAGGGCAATATCAAGTTGTTCCTTCTGGGTATATTCCATATGTTGTGGTTCTTGTGATTTGGAATATTTGGCAATACCAAATGACAAGACAACATCAAACCACTTTGGGATCTTAGGATCTAGCCCTCCTGGATCCAGAGAGGGATCTCTCTATAAAAGCAAAGAATAATATGTCTTTGAAGTTCAATTTAAGGTATTAGGCTAGCTATAGGGCACAAGGGTTTTTTGATTTGTTTGTTTGGTTGGGAAACATGAAAGAAGGGTTCAATGTAAGGTAAAGGAAGGAGTAGAGAAGGATTTTTGGCAAATGGGGAGATAATTCAAAGAGAACACAAGTCCATTAGGCAATGGGGTCATAAAAGGGTTTACTTGCAATTCAAATATCCAAGGCTTTCAAAGGGCTAGTCATCTATATCAGAGGATCTCTTAAGATGATAGTATGGGATGAAACAATAAGGAAATGAATGGGAATGACAAGGAAAACCTTCCAAGGTGACCACTTCAGAGTAAGTCTAGGGACAAGGCATGCCTTATACCTCTATGATCAAAACTCCTAATGAGGTTAACTCCAAAGACAAGAATCCAACAGTCCTCCTGACTACTTTCAGACAATAGAAAACATTCAAGTTTAACACAGAGTGAAACCTAAGATCAGAGAAATATTTTTAACCTTCTCTTCTTTTGGCATTCAACTCAAAGGGATCTTGAAAGGCTAACGGTTGGAAAAGGAACCTAGGGGATAGGGCTAACTCTAAATCTCCTTGTTTTCTAATTCTTTCAGCTGAAACCAAGCAAGAACATCTAAGAAACAAACTTTAAATTCATACAACAGTAAGCATGGACAAACCAACTTCTATACTGGTTGAATTATGTTGAATTTTTTCTAAGATACACAAATAGCAGAAAACATAAAGATAATAAAGTGCAGGAAGAATTAGGGTACTTGCAGCAGTATATCCTAAGCTAAAATTAATATTTCTTATCAGAGAAAATGAAACATGATGTATAACAGAGGGAAAAAAATAACAAAGAAAGAACACATCACCACTGATTTAGATCAGGATCCAATGAACATGCTTGTCATATTAGAAGAGCAAAACCAGTCATATACATCCTTGTCCAACAGCTTGATATCATCCAGAAATCATCTCCCATCCTATTTACAACTACTACTCACAGGACTCTAACTCGGTAAAATAGCTTACAATCAGTGTTTTTCAATGACCAACCAACCAAAATTTACAATGTATTTCTTATGGGTTCTTATAGGTGAAAGAGAGATAGTAGTGGTAGATAGAACTTAAATGATTCATTAAAACAGAGGGAGAAGTGTTTTTGAAGCCCATCCTGTTTTAATATCTTTACACTAACTTTCAGTACCCTTTAGATGAATTAGGGGTCTTCGTCAAATTGATAATAACTCCAAAGGTATGTTCTTGAAGTACTTTCTGGTCTGTAGTACTATGTTTATCCTCTGTGACAAGAAAGGGTGAAGATTTGTCTTTCAGGTCTTCCATACTTCATAACCAATGCACTGACAGTTCTAGGAGCTTTCTGTCAGAATAATAACTATTATGGGCTCGATGTGGAATATGGAATCCTGTGGGAACTTGTCCTTCTTAGGAAAAGAACATTCTGCTGATATTAAACCACTTGCATGGCTTGATCTGTGCTTTAGGCTTCATTAAGCCTCCTTGATCATCTTTGGGTCTTCACCTGTGTCCTTAATGTCTGTAACTATGTATTAGACTTCAAATACAATGTGCTGATCCCTTTAATATTCTTCTTATACACTTTAAACTTTCTGCTGACCTGTTTGTGTGAATATACAGGTTACAGAGGTGCTGGAGGGTTTATGTCTGGGTTATTAACACTGATCTTTCAATAAAACATGTTTTTAAACCTCCTTAGTGGTGTCTTCTGCGATTTTCGGCTCTGAGACAGTCTCTCAGCACTATATATCACCGTGACTGTGACCGTGGAGACTTTATGGGTTCACCAACTTTTAAAACCTGCAAAAAACGAAAAACTCATTATAAAAACCAGCGGGAGTGGGAAGGCTACTTCAGAAGCTCGTGGGGATGGAGGAGCAGTGAGGGGAAAAATTGGATTCAACGGAAAATGGGCTTAAAATCATGGCGGAAGGTGAAAACAGGTCTGATGGGAGTTTGGGTACGACATGCATTGTGGACCGTTATATTAGAATAATCGATGGAGGAGATTGCTCGAGGGAGTTATTGGGGGAACAGATGAGAAACAATGAAATGATATCACGATATAACGTGGGCTGTTAGATCAGAATGATCTACGGTTGTGATTTAAAGTGGAAATGACATTGCAGGGAGGTGGGCGGTATGGCGGAAAACCGGAAGTGGTTTTCGCGCACAAAAAGGGGGGGAGGCGGTATCCACAAAAAAACGCGATTCCATACACCTTTTGAAACGCGTCCCTCCAAATACTTCCCATTTCGCGTAATTTTTTGGCATTAACTCTCGGGTGCAAAAATTACGCAAAATGCATCGGCAACCATCGGATTAGAGACTGCAGATCCAACGGTGCAGATCGCACGCGATGGGTGAAGAGCTGCGCTGGCGGAAGAAGTGGCAGGGTCGGGGATGACATGTTATGTCTTGTCGCATAGTGAACGAATATTGGTTCATCGCGCTACATCTTGATCGTTGGATTGTGCGATCAGACGGTTGAGATTAAAAGAAAAGTGGATATTTGAAATGGGGAGAAGGGATGAAAACGAGCGGAGGGATAAGGCACGATGGTCGTTGATCTATGTAGATCAACGGTCTATATTCACTCCAGACCATATCGTTGGGGAAAAGAAGAAACAAAGGAAAGGGGTGCATTCGCAAAGAAATATGAGGAAAGGAGGGCTTGGGGATAAGCGCTCGGGTGTGGTCCCATGGAGGGAAAAGGGTCAGGGCTAGTGGGTGACCTTAAGCCCTCGGGGGCTTAATACTTTTAATGGAGCGGAAGACTTTTTTTTATGCTTTTTGAAGGGATTTTGAGGGTTTTTGGCTCTTTAGTGCTCGGTTGTGGGGCTAAGGTTATATGAGATGGGGGGTTTTAAAGCCATAAGCCCTTGGGGGCTAAAAAACTTTATAGTGCAAAAAGGGTGTTTTATGCCAAAAAACAGGGATTTTTAGGCCAAAGGAGGGGTTCCAATAGGTAAAAGGGAGGATTTTCAAACCAAATAAATGGACATATAAGGTTTAAAAAGGGATTTGGGATGTTTTAGAGGTTAAATGAGGATGTTTTCTGAGGGATTTTTTGAAGGAAACAAGGATGAAAATAAGGATTTTGTGGGAGTGAAAAGGAGAAAATGGAGGCTTTTTTAAATCAGTCTCTTTCACAAAATAGTAGGGCTCATCAATGGAAATAGCAGTGAAAATAATTTTGAAAGATAAGGATATCACAAGGCTTCAAGAATGATAAATTTTCAAAGGAAATTTTCACTTGAGAGCTTGAACACCAATTTAGCCACCTGTTTGCTTTGACAAATTATTGTAGGTGGCTAACACCATACAATACCATATCAACTGGACTCCCTGCATTTTGAGAACAATATTTTCCATCTTATTACCCTCCTCATGCTAGGGGGCAACCTTTGGTCACCCACTTTGACAGTACTCCGTCATTTTTTGGTCAACCTAATGTCAAAATGAATGTTTGTCAATGGTGTCCCACTCTGCCTATCCAACCACAAACGGTTGTACACTCGTATCAACCAATTCAACCTGTTGCACCCACATCAATTCCACTTCTTAATACATCTTTACCCATGTTACAGAATCAAACTGTTGTACAACAACCGTTTCAGGCGGGTCCTTCAACTCAATACCCTCAAGCATTGGGTCCTCAGACTCCAATTCCTCTGGTTAATTTAAAACAACAACCTGTACCTGAAATCATTTACTCACAAGCTGGATTACCATATCATGGGATGTTGCAGTCACAACCAGGTTATAATTATCCTCAACCAAATCCAAGTTATCCTAATTTGGGTTATAACATTGGTGGACAGACCCCTTGGTAGCCTTAGGCGCAAATGCTTCAACATTCATTTCAATAAGTATCGTACCCAAGTTTTGGTCAACAAAATCCTCAAGTGTTTGCCTATCAAAACAACCCTATTTGGGTTACCAACAGCAGATTCCTTATGTTGTTTCTCAAAGGCCTGTTTCTTAATCAATTCCATCATACCCTGGCTATGCTCAACCTTACCTTAATCGACAGTTGCCCTCTGTTGCAACTTTAGAGTTACCAGATTTAAATCGGCTCATCAATGATCCGATCAACTATGCTCCTTGGTGGCTGGTGATACCCCATAAATTACCCTCGGATATTCCTAATTTCAATGGAAACCCTGGGTAAGACTCATCGACTCATGTCATGACTTATCATTTGTGGCGTTCATCAAACTCCTTTAATGTTGATTCTGTTCGACTACGTCTTTTCCAGCGTACGCTAACTGGTCTAGTTGCAAAATGGTACATTGAGTTACCTAGAGCTTCTTTTGATAATTTCACTTCCCTAACTACTACCTTTTTAACTCACTTCCAGTTACCCATACGATATGAAACTAGAACGAAAATCTTAACTAATTTTAAACAGACTATTGCAACTCAAATTTCTGATCATATTCATGAGTGGCATCATCGTCATAGAATGGTTAAGACATTGTTCCTGATTAGCTCCTTGCTAAGTGGTTCATTAAGTCCCTGTTACCATCTATAACTGAGGATGTAGCTAAGGGTGGCATCTTCACTGAAGAGTAGGTCATTGCTCATGCCCAAAATTTAGACTTGATTTATACTCAGTCTGGCACCCTCTATGAAAAAATTCCTAACCCGCCGCGATCAAATTTTATTGTTCCTCCTCAATTAAAGGACTCTCATGCTGGAGACAGTTTGATTGGTATTGCAAGCACACATCATACTACTGCATTTGATCTGGCACCTTCTTCCAAAATCAATGTTGTGTCATTTGAAAAAGGCAAAAATGACAAGAAACCTAGAAGTAAGAAAAAGGGGAAATCTAAGAAAAAGAAAAATTCTAACCCGTAGGAAATATTATCTGATCAATCGTCTAGAAATAGGAAACCTTGTTATCCATGCATAATCTACAATGAGGAACACTTTGTTTGAGATTTTCCTCACTATGCTAAAGTCTCAAAAATGATTAAGAACTCACATGCGTCAGCTTTGTTGACAGATCCATTTCCAAATCCGGACACAAATTTGGTTGCTACGGATCCAGCTTCTAGTTCCCAAGTGCATATGTTATCTGTCACAAAACCTTCAACAGATATTTTGGTGTCAACGTGTAATAAATATTACGGTAGTCAGGCCACTGATGAACATACTATATCGACCACAAATCCGTCTATAGAATTGGTACCGCCTACTGCTATTCCTAAATTGGCAATCAAGCCACCAAAGGGAGTCGTTCATAAATCGACATATAATCCTCAAGCAAGAGCTGCTCAAAATTATAATATAGTTGAATATTTCATTCAATCCCCTTCATTTATTTCAACTCTTGAGGTATTACAAATTTTCCCTCCCAGAAATAGGCTTTATTTTCGGTTATTGGTGGAATTGATCCGACTAATTCTAATTTTGTCGTCTTTAATCATACGGGTTATGTGTCACAATTACTAGCAGAATTGGCATTATCTATACAATTAAATGTTCTCAATCACCTTGTTCATCGTACTATTATTGATGATGGAGCATCTATGTGCATTATGTCTCTAAACTATTGGAATTCACTTGGCTCGCCACGCCTATCTCAATCATCAATGACATTGAAGGCTTTTGATGGATGTACATATAAGACTTGCTTTATTATCAATAACCTGCATGTAGAACTAGGGGGAAAAATAGTAAATGTTGATGTCGAGGTTGTTGATGGACCCCTTGACTAAAAATTATACTTGGAAGACCATGGGTATATGCTATGACTACAATTGTTTCTACATATTTTAGAATGATCGCCTTTCTATATAAAGGTGCTATCATAGTCATCAATGAGCTATCCTTCTTTGCCTCCACTTCACAGGTAAATGGAAGTGTTATGTTCATTCATGCACTCCAACTAGCACTTCAAAACATTGGTGTAGGACTTTTAAAGGATTCCACTCTCATGGGAACCTTTGCATTACTGCCGCCTGCCACGTCGGCATAAATTGCAAGTATAGAGACCTGCTACATGATATCTTCCACTCCATCTAGCTTAAGGAAGAGGGTGATTCAGAAATTGTTACGTTCGATGAGTTTCTTCCGCCCAGCCCTATTGAGATGGCATAGCAATCAATCTATCTGTCTTGGGCGGCGAATCCGAAATCAGCTTCGCTGGTTGTTTGGGTAGATCGCTCCTTAGATTTTGGTACTCCATCTGATCCTTTTTCCTCAACTTTCTTGACAGATGAGAATATTTTGGAAACCATGATGTCAGAAGGAGAACCATGGGAAGACTATCATCATTGCTCCCATCTTCCTGAATATGAAGAAAATAATCTTAGTGAACTATATCACCCATCGATCAAAAATTTATTTTCAAATTCTTTACCTATTAATGCAATTGATTCTGATCAAAAATTTTCAAATATTGAAGAAACCATTTCTATCGATATTTCAACCAAACCTTGCATTTTAGAAAATATTCATGTCGGCGTATCTTGTTCTCCACAAGAACTCGAAACATATTGCTCTATTTTTCGTGAATTCTATGATGTATTTGCTTGGTCTTATGAGGAAATGCTAGGCATAGATACTAGAATCATTGAACACACTATTAATATGTATCTTGATGTCAAACAGGTGCGTCAACGCCTTCATCCTGTTCATCCAAAGAAGGCCACTTACATTAAAGCAGAAGTTGAGAAACTTTTGCGTGATGGTTTCATTTACCCTATTCCGCTAATTGAGTGGGTTTCCAATATCTTTCCTGTCATGAAAAAACAAGGAACCATTAGAGTGTGCATCGATTATTGGGATGTCAATCTTTCTTTTCCAAAGACAACTATCCTACTCCCTTTATCGACCAGATTATTGACAATTGTGCTGGATGTGAAATCTTTTCATTCATGGATGGATTTCCAGTTATAAACAAATCAATATTCGCCCAGAGGATCAACAGAAAACAACATTCATCTATCCCTGGGGCACATTCACTTATAGGAAACTACCGTTTGGTTTAAAGAACGTTGGGGCAATTTTTAGAGAGCAATGGATTATGCTTTCAATGACATCAAACACATTTTTCAACCCTATCTAGATGATTTACCCGCGCAATCACAAAATCGAACTGATCACCCGATGCATTTGAGAGCCATATTCTTACGCTACCAACACTACAAAATATGCCTCAATCCACATAAATTTGTGTTTTGTGTTGGTTCTGTTCGTTTTCTTGGATTCGTCATCTCAAAAGAAGGAATTTGAATCGACCCATTAAAGGTTTAGGCCATTCTTGATTTTCCTGCACCATCAAATTTACTTCAAATACAGAAACTTCAAGGAAAAGCTAACTTCCTAAGGAGGTTCATACCCAACTACGCTGAAATGGCTAAAGGATTTACTCAACTCTTGAAAAAATGGGTTTCCTTCCATTGGGACCAAGTTGCATAAGCTTCTTTTGATGCTGTCAAGGATACTCTTGTCCAGGCATCATTAATGTATCCCCCTAATTATCAAAGTGATTATTTCTTATATATCATTGTGGTTGATACGACCATTGTTATGGTATTGGTCCAAGCAGAAAATGGGATAGAACATATGATCTATTATTTGAGTCATAATCTCAATGATATGGAAGTGAAGTATTCATACGTAGAAAATCTTGCCTTGGCAGCTGTTCAAGCTGTCCAAATATTTCGCCACTATATCATGTTCCGGAAGATCATTGTCATTTTGGATTGCAACCCCATGAATTATATCTTATCACGTCAATTATTGGGGGGGGAATATTCAAAATGGATTGTCATATTACAAGAATTTGATTTGGAATTCATCAAATCAAAGAAGTCTTTATTTTTTGCTGAGCTTCTCTGTGACCTTTCCTCTGATAGTACTAATACTACATCGGAACAATCAATTCCTGATGAGACTCTGTTTCTGGTCGGATCATCTGATCCTTGGTATGGGGATTTTATCATTTATCTCCAGACTCAAACTTTTTGGCCTGATACCTCTCACTCTGACCAATGATGTATTCGATACCAAGCCAAAGATTATATGATCGTCAGCGATACACTTTATCGTCGTGGTGTCGATACAATTTTAAGAAGATGCCTCACTCATGAGGAGGCCGAAAAGGTTTTAAATGATAGTCATGTTGGGGCTTGTGGTGGACACTTTTCTGGATACGCTACCGCACAAAATATACTCCGTGCCGATTACTTTTAGCCTACCATATTTCGTGATTGCATTGTCGCGGTAAGAATTTTTCATGCATGCCAGATATTTGATCGTAAAATCCACAAACTGCCAGCGCAAATTCATCATGTTGTCTCTGTAGGACCATTTTCAAAATGGGGTATTGACTTCATAACCTGTAACCCTCGTTCGTCCGGGGGGCATGGTTATATTATTTTCGCAGTAGACTAGTTTACCAAATGGGCTGAAGCGATGCCTACATTCAACAACACAGGACAAACAACTGCATTGTTTTTCTTTAATCATGTTATTGCACGGTTTGGGGTCCCACAGACTATAGTTACAAATCATGGGAAGAATTTTTGAAACCACATGGTGACTAAATTGACTGCCAAGTTAGGATTGTCACATGATAATTCTACTCCTTATTATCCACAATCAAATGGACAAGTTGAGGCTATCAACAAGATTCTTAAATGTATGCTTCAATGAATGATAGGATTTCGTAAAAGAAACTGGAATTTGATCCTGTACTTGGCCTTGTGGGCATGTTGAACCTCGGTGAGAAACGCAACCAGATTTACCCCCTTTCAATTGATGTATGGTCTAGAAGCTATCTTACCAATCCAATGTGAAATACCGTTGTTGAAACTCACAATTGACTTATTACCTGACACCTCAGAAGAAGAAGCGCATCTTTTTAACCTCATCCATCTTGATGAAATGTGTCGTGAAGCCCAATTGGCCAACGAAGTGCATAAGAGACGTATAAAGGCACAATACGACAAAAATGTCCAGCCTTGCATTTTCTCAGAGTGCGACTTGGTCCTTCTTTATGATCAAGAATATGATGTAATAGGTACAGGAAATTTGAGCCATTAAGGCATGGCCCCTATATTTTCAAAAGATTTCTTGCTAAGGGTGCCTATGAGTTGGTGGATTACAATGGAATTCTATTGGCCCAACCCAAAAATGGGTTGCATCTAAAACGTTACTAAGATTAATCATGAGCGTAGTGATTTTTTGTATTATATTGTATATATATGATATTGATTTGCATTCACTGTCTTAGATTATTTAGAGTTTTCTTGACGTTAGTAATCCACTTTACATTTCATCATAGATGTCTAAATCTTTGGAACCATTTGTTGGATATGCTGATGATGCTGGTCGTAGTACGCAGAATCTATCCTCTATAGTGTGGGCCATTTTCGCTCCGAATGGCGAGCTAGTGAGTTTTCAAGGGATTTGTATTCATAGATCGACAAACAATATCGCTGAGTATAGCGCATTGATCAAACTTCTCGTTGATGCCATTTCATTTGGTATTAATCGCATCATCATAAGGTTATGTTAGCTCCTCGTAATTTCAGCAGATTGGTGAGACTAAAACTGCAGAGAGGACATTGGAACCACTTTGGGATTCTAGGATCTAGCCCTCCTGAATCCAGAGAGGGATCTCTCTATAAGTGCAAAGATTGATTTATCTTTAAGGCTTGAAATGTGATATTAGGCTAGTTATGAGGAACAAGTTTTTTGTTTTTTTTGGTTGGGCAAAGATATGTGAAGGTGAAGGAAGTCTAAATGAAGGGTGAAGGTGAATGAAAGTGAAAAATTGATTCAACTAACAAGATAGGCAAGAAGCAGCTTTAATCCATTGGGTTATGGAGTCATAGTAGGATTTAATTGAAACAACAAGGTTCAAGAGTGGTCCATGGGGCAAGTCATCTATGTCTAAGGATCTCTTTAAAGTTGATTTTATGGAATGAAATGAAACAATAATAAGGGGAATTAAACAAATGAAGAACAAAGAGCAGCCTAAGATCAAGTAAGTACTTTAAAACTATCCTGCTTTTGGCATACACTTAAGAAAGACATAAAAGTAATCTAAGATAAGGTAAGTACTTTGAAACTAGCCTGCTTTTGATGAACTTTCAATAGAAAACATTTAAAACACAAAAAGAATAGCTTAAGATCAAGTAAGGACTTTGAACCTATCCTGCTTTCAGCGTATTCAAAGGGAAACTTTTCAAAGCAACTATTGGAGAAGAAACTAGAGGACAGGGCTCACCATAGACTTCCCTAGCTCTACTTTACTTAGCAAACTTTCAAGACAAACAATTAAGATAACAAAGAATAGTCTAAGATCAGGTAAGGACTTTGAACCTATCCTGCTTTCAACATACCCTTAGGGAAACTTTCAGACAACCTTTGGAGATAACACTAGAGGACATGGCTCACCATAGACTTCCCTAGTTCAACTTTACTTGGCAGAAACTGAAAATAACATTCAAGAACAATGTTTAAAGCCTAGAAAGTAAGAGAAGGGAACGCCAACATCTTGACTTCTTAGACTGTATTAAATCATTCTTAAACAACGCAATTAGAAGAAAACATGTAGATAAAGCTTATCAGTAAGAGCAGGGTACCTTTGACAGTAAATCATAACTCTATAATTGTTGTTCTTTATTAAAGAAGATGGATAGAATGGATACAGAAATAAAATAACAATTTACAATAAGAAAAACATCACCGTTGACATAGACCAAGATCCCATAAATCAGCTTGTATTTGATGCTTCAAACCAGTTACAATCTTCAAGTCCAGTGGTTCTCTACAGCTTCAAACTTTTAATCTCAACTTAGGTATCTTAAATTACAAACAGAGCTTACAGCAGCTTCATAAAACTATTTACAAGCAACAAATATGAAGTGACCAACATTATCTCATCTTCTATAGAAGTATTTATAGAAGAAATGAGGAGGTGGGATGGGATAAAAGATCTCCTAGGTTCAATTAATACAGTTTAATGCTTCTCGGCCTTTGAGGGGCTCAATGGAGAAATTTCTGATATTTACTTTGTATTAATTGATTTACATTAAGTATTAAGCTTGCTGGGAAGATTTTGTTGACTTTAAGGCTCTTTGTTATCCTTGTAATAACTCTGCTGACAGTTTTACCATAAGTTCCTTTGGTTGAATTAACTGTTCAGCTGTATTGAGGCAAATATCTTCTATTCTTGCAATAACCATGCCTCTTTTGAATTCTTTGAGGCTATAGGTGGCTTTTGGTAGTTGAGAGGATTCAATTAGCCTCTGATGTGGCAGTGGAGGCTTCTCGAACTGATAGTTATTATTCTTTTTCTTTAAACACTGTTAATTTTATTTAATTATGTGTGTTAGGCTTAATTAGGCCTAATTATCTGTCTTATGTTCTTCAAACTGTGTTTAATTGAGTGGATTAGGCTTTTATATAGTCGATTTAGGCCGTAATCCCTCAAAACTACGTAAGCAATCTTCAATTCTTCATCTCTGTTGTGACTAGATCCTTTAACATTGATACTCTTTGCTTGATTAAGTTTTGTTGTGTCTTGTTGATGTGTAGGCATTACAGAGGTTTTGTAATGGCGTCAGTGCTCATGAGGCAATAATAAACCTTGATGGGAAACCCTGCAGAATGATCTCCTTTAAGAATAAAGGCCTGGGGAATCGTCATCCCTGGCCTTCAATTTTCTTTTAAAACAATTGAAAAACATTTAAAATCTTCACAAAAAAAATAAAAATTAAGAAAAATCCTGTGGGGATGGGTTCAGACTGCTTTGGAGTTTAGGTTAGATTCGTGACCGTTGGATGAAAGCATTCAATGGCGAGGATTTCCTACAGAGGTTAAGAGGAGAGGTGGTTCGACGGGTGAACGAAGGATTAGTTCCGGGCCGTAGATGCATATTGATCAATGGTCGAGATTAATCTGGGTTTTATAATAGGAAGGGGTCATATTAAAATGCAAAATGGAGGAAAATGTAATAAAAATGGAAGGAAAACCTTTAGCGGGGGGTAAAACAAAGTTAAATGAAATTGGGGTTTCAAGGAGATTATGGGCCGTTGGATTGATTAGACAACAAAGATCAACGGTGGAGATTCCTTTATACAGCCCTTTGGAGGATGGGTGGAGGGCGATGAACTGAGGGCGAGATTAAACTGGGACCGTTAGATCTCAGAGATCAACGGTGGAGATTAAAACTGGGGGGATGTAATGTAGATGGGGCAAAGTGGTTTCGGCCAAAGAAACCACTGGTGTCGCGCTGCTCCTTAGCAGTTTCCAAAATCTTCATAAAAAACACGATATGCCTCGCCGCCCGCCACGTGTCCTTAAAAAACCGCCCATATCGCGTAATTTTTAGGAATTAACTGTCGGACTCAAATTTATGCGATATGGGTCCTTGGCCATTGGATGAAGGGCGGGCAGATCCAACGGTAGAGATATGAGTGCAATAAGACAAGATGCGTGGGCGAAAAAAGGTGGGGCAGGGTCAAGGCGGTTTTAATCTTTACCGTCGGATCATAAGGATGAATGGTCAGGATTTGTTGATGGAGAGATGAGTCCCAAAGGAGTTGGGCCTATCGGGTTTAATCTGGACTGTTGGATTAAAATAATAGATGGTCTAGATTCAATTTTGGGAAACAAAAAGAATACAAGGCAAGGGGTCGAGCGGAGATCGGGAGCAACATGGGTCGTTGATCTGCAGAGATCAACAGTGGATCTTCGCCGAAGAGGTTACACTGTCGGGATTTGAGAAATAATAAAGGGAAGTGAGGATTCATCTGGACCGTCGGATGAGTGAAATGAACGGCCCAGATCCAATCGTGGCATCACCAATCGGTGGGGGAGAGAGGAAAGGTGCACAAAAAAATTGTGATGTGATTGAATCAGAACCGTCGATATTTAGAGAGATCGACGGTAGGGAAAGAATCTGTGGTTGATGAAGAGATGTGGCGGGGCACGATTCGATTAGCGCTGACTGTTGATTTTTTTAAAGGATAAACGGTGGAGAATGCGTTGGGGGACTATAGAATGATGCAAAGGGGTGCGGGGTGAAAACAACGCTGGCTATTAGATCTATAGGGATCGACGGCTGATATTGCCGCGTGGGCCTTCATAATAAAATACCATCGCATCAGGGTTTTTTATTTAAAAAAAGGAAAGTGCTCATTCGAACTTTCGATTGTGATAAACGCCTTGTGGTTTAGCGCTTGATCTTAGTGCCTAGTTACATGGAGGGGAAGTGGTTAGGGTCTTTTAGCCGGGAGGGGCTTATCGGAATCGGAGGAAAGGGAAGGAAACACTTAAACACATCCAATGAAATTTTGCGATGCGAGACTCCGATGACCATTGATCAGTCTTAGATCAACGGTTAAGAATGGGCCAAGACAACGAACCTTCAGGTTTAATAAAAACATAGGAAAGTGGGTTTTTAAACGAAATACAAAGGAAAGTTTGTATCGGGGAAGGGTTTTATATACAAAGGCTCAATCGCAAACGGGGATTTTTGAAAGCGAGAGGTAAAAAAACACAATGGAACGCCTGATTTCAATTGCGCGATCGGGCCCCAACTCTTGGTTTTTAACGCCAGTTTTATGCAGAAATAAAGGGGTTGGGGTCTAGGGCCAAAAGGGCTTAAGGCCTTAGCACAAAAAGGTTGTTTTTTATGATTTCTCAAGTATTTCAAAGGATTTTGAAAGCTTTCGATAAGGTAAAAAGGGAGTTTTAAACCTTATCAAAGGGTTTTTTATGAAGAGAAGAAGGGAAATAATGAAAAATAGAGGAATCTTATGAGGAAAAGGGGATAAAAATGAAGGTTAATAATGAGTGAAAAGAGGGGTAAAATGAAAGGGAAAAATGGGTTTTTAGCAGTCTTTTTCTTCAGGAAAACAACAGATTTTTCAGAATTGAGAGGGAAACAACAGTGAAGATTAACTCAAGGATAAGTCATCTTCATAAGACTTTAAGAACCAACAATTTGGCAATAAAATTGTTTCTTGAAGGCATCAAAAAATGATTTAGCCACCATTTGATATGACAAATTTTATAGGTGGCTAACAGTGGGGATGGCACCTTCTTGAAGGTGTCAAGAACTTCAGACTTGTATTCTCTAGGGGGCTGATCAATGCCTCATCCATTGGGCTGCAACTTTTTTCACTTGGATGATCTTCTTCAGTCCTGATAATGTTAGCAGCCATGAAAAACAATGGAACTCTATCAAACAAGCTTTCTACCTACCCAATCCTACTGATCTAACATTTTTTCTTCTTTAAGAGTGCATTTGGTTTGGAAAACTCTTTTTACAAACATTTTATTCTTTTGAAAACATAAAACTAATCTAAGTCTACTTCTTATTTCTCCATGAACTCAGATTAAGCAGTTGAGTTCATAAGCTTCTCTACCTATCTACCATCTGTTAGGATTAAATTGTCTAACATATTTTTATTCTCTAATTTCTAAAACAAGAAATTTAAAAAGCATACAAGTCAGGATTGAATAGTCTAACTTGTTGCTGATCTATGGCATAAAAACAAGTTGCACATAGATTATTATTTGCAGAAAATTAAATCAAAATGGTGAAGGTTTAAGATCTGAAAGTTTTAAGCACATCCTTCTCTTTTCTTCAGCTCTGTTTTTGAGTTTGTTTGAGTTGTTTTTTCTCTGTTATCTGGTTCAAATTTTGGGCTTTTTAGAACCAATTTACTTCTATCTTTGACTCAAAATTTCGAAAGATTAGAGTCATTCTTCTTTTGAAAACTCATAGGTTCAGACTTCTAGCTTATTTGAACCTGTATTTTCTATCCTAATCTACCTAACTGATAAGCCAAGATTAAACTTTTTGGAAAAGTTATTTCACTAACCTATCAACAGTAAATTGAAAACTAATTAGTCATGATTAGGCCGTATGACTAACTAGGAGTGTGTTTTTTAGGAGTGGCATTTGAGCTTGCACACTTTCATATTTTGTTTCTCTTTTTTGGTATGGGGCTATACCTTTCTTGTTCTTTACAATCTGCCCTCTTTTCTCTTTCTTTTGTTTTTGTATTTTTTATTTTTATAACTTTGAATGCAATGATGGATGAAATATTTATAATGAGAAAAAAGATAAAAAGGCTTCCAAACATGATAGGATCAAGAGAAATATTGTTTGAGCATCATGCCATTGACAGGACCCCCAAACAGATCAGCTCCATCCAATTCCTGCAAGAAATAAGCATTGTTACCAGCAGTAGAATGAATGAGATAAGGGCCAAGCCATAAGTTATCAAATTTCCCATGCTTTCCTTTATCTTATCTCCTTGAATCCCACTTTAAAACCTTGTCACCAACATTGAAATTGTTGGCCTTTGTCCTTCTATCAAAAAACTTCTTGATGCTCTCTTGCTTTTGTAATGATCTGTTGTAGACCTCCTCCCTGGTTTGCTGAAGATGTATAGTCTGATTAATTCTTCTAATCATGTCATTGTCTTCAGACTGCACTTCTTGGATTAGCTTCATAACTGGTACACCTAGGCTGGTTGGAAAAATTGCATCTATTCCATACACAAACTGGTAGGGTGACATTCCAATAGATTTCTTAAGTGTTAATCTATCAGCCCATAGTGCATGTACTAGATTTGTGTGCCAAGACTTCTTGTTTTCCTCCAGCAACTTCTTGATTATGTTTATCAAAATTTTGTTTGAGGATTCTGCCAGCCCATTACCTTGAGGGTAATAAGCAGTAGAATTACCCAATGTTATCTGATATTTGTGACAGAATTCAACCATCTTCTTGGATCCAAATGTAGCTACATTATCAGTGATGATCTTTCTAGGATAGCCAAATCTAGAGAGGATATGAGTCTCAATAAATTTAATGATGACAGAGTCATTGGCTTACCTAAAAGGGATGGCTTCTATCCATTTGGTAAAGTAGTCAGTTGCAATGAGTATCCATCTATGTTGGAAAGATGAGGGTGGATGGATTTCTTCTATGAAGTCTAAACCCCCCTGTTGAAAAGGAGCTTCAACAGTGATTGGATACAAAGGTAAGGGAAGCAATTTTCTTTTGCCTTTAAAAAGTTGGCATTTATGACAGGCAATTATCATCTTGTGTACATCTAGAAAGAGGGTGGGCCAATAGTAACCAACTATAAGGATTTTGTTAGCTGTAGTCTTCCAATAGAGGTGGCCTCCACATTCTCCTTCATGGAACTCGTGCTAACCTTCTCTGCATCATTCTCAGGCAAACATTTAAGCAATAACCCACTTGCATTTTTCCAATCAAAAAATTTATCTATAATGCAGTAGTTTACAGCTTTTAACTTTAAAAACCTTGCCTTTGTTTTTGATAAACCAAGAGGTGTATTAAAATTAAGCAAAACATATAGAATATCAACATACCAAGAGGAATTCATAAAATGGTCTTTAATAATTGGAGTTGACAGTTCCTCTTGTTCATCTAAAGCATTTATCATGTTTATATCAAGAGCTTCAAAATTGAATTCAACCATTAATCTAGCTAGACCTTGGCCTTTAATGAGCTTAGTGGGTTTGATCTCTAAATCATATTCAAGTATCACAGCTATCCACTTACCTCTCTTGCCATCTGGGTCCTGTGTTAGAATGTCTTTCACAACTAAATTTGGAACAAAGGCAATGATGTGGGAGTGTAAGATGTATACTATGAAGTCTTTTAAAGCTTTGACCAAAGAAAAAGCTTGCTTTTCCAGGATGTTATACTTTAGAGGTGCATCTCTCAATGCCTTACTAAAGAATGCAATGGGCTACTCTTGTCCCTGTGGATTTTTCTGCAATAGGACAACAACTATTGTATGTTCTGATGCGAATGAAAAAATGTAAAAATCTTTTGAAAAATCAGGACTTATTAGAACTGGTGTTTTGGTTAATGCTTGTTTTACCAGCTCAAAATACTTCTTTGCTTCCAAGGTCCATTTAACTCCTTGTTCCTTTTTCAGCATGTTTGTAATGTTTCTAAGGAGTTCAGCCAAGTTGGGTATGAACCTTCTCAAGAAATTAATATTCCCAATGAAAGATTGAAGTTTCTTGATGTTTCAAGGATGAGTGATTTGCAATATAGCCTCGATTCTTTCTGGGTCTATTTTTATCCCCTCTTCTGATATTATGTGTCCAAGCAGTTTACCTTCTTGGAGACCAAGCAATTTTTTCTTAGGATTTAAAGATAACCCAGACTTTCTGCATTTCTCGAAGACTATTCTTAAGTGTTTTAGGTGTTCTTCATCTGTTTTGGAAAAAATAATGATATAATCAAGGTAAATAAGGATGAAGTAGCCTAATTCTTCGGAGAATGCAATGTCCATGGCTCTCTGAAAAGTAGCACCAACATTCATTAAACCAAAGGGCATTTTCACATACATGAAAGTGCCCTAAGGTGTAGTAAAAGCCCAAGGAGATCCAAGCTCACCAAGTCCTCGTCATCAACAGTAACCCCCACACTTCCCAGCTCATCCCTGCATTGGATGAACTTCATGAGGTACTTTGGCATACTATCGCCTTTCTCCATTTTTATGTTTCTGAGTCTATCCTTGAGCGCCAACTTCCTCTGGTCGCTCCTGCTTTGGAATAAGTTTGTCAAAGCTTTCCACATCAATAATGGAGAAGCCTTACCATGAAGGCTAGACACTATGTGATCCTTCAAACCTTCCAACAGAATCCTTCGACACTTTGCTGTCTTCTTTTGCCATGCGTCAAGTACGGCAGCATCACTAGAAGTAGGTTTTGGAATTTTTGCATCTATGAACTCCTTCAACCCATTGTCATCCAGCACCGCCTCCATCCTGTCCTTCCATGCAATATAATTTGAGCTTCCCTCAAGGGCATACTCCAATCGCAATTCGTTGAAAGACATCTCAACTTCGACACCAAGAAAACACTACTGCAAATTCGAATTCCACCAGCACAAAACTCAACCGCTTCAATGTTTTGCAATTGCTCCAATGATTAATATTGCTCTGATACCATGTAGAAAAATTGAATAACTGATATATTATTCACTAAGATTCTCCTGATCACACACTATTTTAGCTTCATGCATAATACAGAATCTCTTCTACCATTGATCATCACATGCAGAAATAAAATCAATTGCATGCACACATTAAAACCACAAACAATCACACATATGAACACAGTATTTAATGGGAAAGCTTAAAGCTGAAAACCCCAACTATCTGTATATTATATGTCATGGAGATCATGTAAAAATCATAGTACAAAGCTCCTCACAAGCTCTCAGCACAACCTCGAATTGCTACACACTATCAAGCTAGATCTAGCAAAACACATGCTCCAATATTTTGCCACTTGATAGCCAGCCTCTATTGTGTTTTCAATGCTATGGGATGGCTTCATTAAATAGATAAACCACCTATCTTGTATTGCGCAATCCTCATGGGCTTCTCCACCTATTTGTGTGTTGCAAATAGCAACAGTATAGTCACAACTGATAGTTAACCTGCTCTTTCACCTATTTCTGCACTGGTCTCCACTGAAACTGTCCATGCACTGAAGTTAACTGATGCATTCTTTAGTTGATTAATGAGTTTTTAATTAGTGAATTAATTAATAATTAATTCACACCACTCTCACTAATTGTATCAATCCGCTCCACCAAACTGCATCACATGAGTTCTAGTGGGGTATCCATGCAATAGCTCCCATAACCCTTAGGAATAAGCGTAATTCCTTACGTCGGCCTCTGTGCCACATCTGTGCACTTAACTGAAGTGATCCAAGAGAATAAGATAATGTTTAGAGTCTAAATATTATTAAGAGCTAATAATATTTGACATATCTATTTTTAGACTGGCAATCTAAAAATAGATTTCGCCCAGTATGTCTAAAAATAAAAGTCCATCTATTTTTTCCAACTTGACCAACCATCCACAAATAGCATCCTGCAACTCATTGAACATGATCCATATGTCTAAAAATAGACTTTGCGCCAAAAATAGCCTGCGGGCCCACTTAGTGAAGGCGACTCTTTTCACTAAGCTCATCATCTTGTTGCAATCTCAACACTCCCTCTCAACAAGATAAGGATTATCTGCCACCCCTATCCTGCCTCTGTGGTATTCGAATTTTCTTCTGGTGAGCGCCTTCGTCAAGATATCAGCATCCTGATCCTCCGTGGGAATGTATGAAAGTAACATGATCTTCCGCTGCACACAATCTCTGATATGATGATACCGATCCGTGAAGCCATGCCGCCTCAACTCATCCTCCTGTCTGTACCATGATCCATATCCCGATGTGCCTCTGAGATATCTCACTACATGCTTGCCTGCCTTCCAGAAGAGCTTGGTTGGCTTAACCATAGCTTGTGAAAGCTGGTTCACAGCATAGCATATGTCGGGTCGTGTATTGACCAGATACATAAGCGACCCCACCAACTGTCGATAAACAGTGGCATCCACTACCTCCGCCAAAGTAGCATCCTCCTTCCTCCAACCACCAGGAAGAGGAGTATCAACAAGCTTGCAGCCATGCATGTTGAACTTCTCCAGTATCTCCCAGGCATACTTGCCTTGAGAAACAAACATTCCATCACTGCGCTGCCAAATTTCCAATCCCAGGAAATAATGAAGGAGGCCCAAGTCCTTCATCTCAAACTCCTTTGCAATATCAGCCTTGCATGAGTGTATCAACAGTTCATCACCTGTCAAAATCAAATCATCTACATAAAGTACAATGATCAGCAACTTACCCTCCACCATAATCTGGTATAGGTTAGGATCTGCCTCACTCTTGGAGAATCCAAGTCTGGTGAAATAATTGTCTATCCGTGTGTACCAAGCAAGAGGTGCTTGTTTCAACCCATACAGCGCTCTCTTGAGCCTGTACACATGCGACTCGCTACTGAAGATCTCGAAACCTTCGGGTTGCTCTATGTACACCTCCTCCTCAATCACCCCATTGAGGAACACAGTATTCACATCCATCTGATGAATGTGCCACCCCATCTGCGCTGAGAGAGCAAGAATCGTCCGTATAGAAGAATACCTTGCGACAGGTGCAAAGGTCTCCTCATAATCAATCCCCTCAATCTGTGAAAAGCCTCGGGAAAAAAATATTGCCTTGTACTTCTCCACACTCCCATCAGCTGCCTACTTCACCTTGTAGATCCATCTCGAACCCACCACTGATTTCCCCTCCGGCCTCAGGAAAATCTCCCATGCACTGTTTCTGACAATCGAATCATACTCTTCCACCATGGCATCTACCCATGCGAGATCCTCCGCAGCTTCCTCGAAAGAGGATGGCTCTGTCACGATACACTTGCTCATAAGAGCCATGTATCCAGTATATCGGTCATGTGACTATCTCTGTCTGCGCTGTGATGTAGGTGCTCCTACAACCTTCTCTGCATCTTGAGCCAGTCGCTCAGCTTCTGTAGTGCGCTTCCTCCCTCTGATGGTTGGCGCTGCTTGAGTGGTATCTTCCACTCCATGAACCTCATCTTGTGGCTGATCCACATCCTGAGACTCATCCTTAGGAACTAATAGCTCCTCATCTGCATGCAAGTGTGGCTCCCTCTCAAGCGAACACTTCATGGCTTTCTCCTCATGAAATTTGATATCCCGTCGCACAACAGTCTTCTGAATGTCTGGAAAATACACACGATAGTTGTGGGGTGTATCAGTGTACCCCAAAAATATCCCAACCTCTGCAGTCGGCTCCAGCTTCTTCCTGGCATCCTTCATCACATGAATGTAAACAGGTGAGCCAAAAATATTCAAATGGGAAATATCAGGCTTCTTACCAAAAAACGCCTCCTTAGGTGTACTCATGCCAAGTATCCTATGAGGACAACGGTTTTGCACATATACTGCAGTATTGCATGCCTCATTCCACAAGTGTATGGGAAGGCCCTGATCATGCAACATCACCCGTGCAGCACCAACAATCGTTCTGTTCTTCCGCTCAGCAACCCCATTATGTTGTGGGTTATGAGGTGGCATGAGTTCTCTTCGAATTCATACCATGTTGCAAAAGTCCTGCGCCCCGCCGGAGATGAATTCTGCCATTATCATCCTAGAGCCTTCACACAAACACCACCGATTCTTTCTTAACCAGTGCCTTGAACTCACAGAACTTTGAGTATGTCTCGCTCTTCTTCTGCATGAAGAAGATCCAGCACTTACGAGAAAAATCATCAACAAATATCACATAATACCTGTGCTTTTCTATCGAAGCTACTGAGAAAGGTCCACACACGTCTGTGTGAATTCTCTCAAGGATCGTCGTGGCACGACTATCCTTCTTGTGAAAGGTGGCTTTCACAAATTTTCCCAAGGTACACCCCTTGCACTGATTTGACTGCGCAAGAGTGCCTTTAGGAAGCCTAGTAGAAATCTGCTGCAGTATCTTCAAAGCTCCATGGTGAAGGTGGCCCAATCTCCGGTGCCACAACTCGCCACCATCTCGACTCACCACTCCTTCTGCCTTGCCTGCCATTGCTGCACAGCCATCTACCTGCAATTGATAAAGGTTCTTAACTCGAACCCCTATCCTCTGGGTCTCACCAGTTGCCTTACTGCGCAGGAAAGCCTTTCCCTTGCTAAAGACAACATCATATCCCTTGTCTTCTAACATCACCACAGAGATAAGATTCTTCTTCAATCCTGGAACATGCATCACTTCCTTCAATATGAAGGGTTTATCAGACTCCCTCTCAAAGGAAATGGTACCGATACTGGTTGCACTATATCTACCTTCATCGCCCATCTCGATGTGCACTCCAAGATCTTTCTCATCTAGATCAGTAAACAAATCTCGATCTCCTGTCATGTGAAAAGACGCACCACTGTCAAGAAACCACACTGAACCCGTCACACTTGAGACCAAGCATGCGATCAGTGAAAAATCCAGCTCAAAATGTGAGGCTAAGGCCTCTCCAGCTGTAGATCCAACAGCCTGCTTATTTTTCTTCTTCTGTGGACAATTAGTGGCGTAATGTCCATGTTGGTGACAATGAAAGCACTTCACCTTGGACATGTCCTGCTTCTTGCCTTTCGCACCGGATTTAGAAGCTTTCTTGCTCTTCCCCTTCTTTGCTTTGGTAGCCAAAGTGAAATTCTCTTCATCAGATTTCTTTGATGAAGATCCGTCCCTAGTACTCCACCTTCTCTCCTCTTGCACAGGATCTGACCAAAGTCACTCCCATCTTGGCAATTTCTCCCGACCATTGACAGAGTCCTGATAGGAATGCCAACTCTTCGGAAGCCCAAGGAGAGCCAAACTCACCAAGTCCTCATCATCAACAGTAACCCCCACACTTCCCAGCTCATCCCTGCATTGGATGAACTTTGTGAGGTACTTGGGCATACTGTCGCCTTTCTCCATTTTTATGTTTCTGAGTCTATCCTTGAGCGCCAAATTCCTCTGGTCGCTCTTGCTTTGGAATAATTCTGTCAAAGCTTTCCACATCAAGAATGGACAAGCCTTACCATGAAGGCTGGACACTATGCGATCCTTCACACCTTCCATCAGAATCCTTCGACACTTTGCTGTCTTCTTTTTCCATGCGTCAAGTACGGCATCATCACTAGAAGTAGGTTTTGGAATTTCTGCATCTATGAACTCCTTCAACCCATTGTCATCCAGCACCGCCTCCATCCTGTCCTTCCATGCAATATAATTCGAGCTTCCCTCAAGGGCATACTCCAATTGTAATCCGTTGAAAGACATCTCAACTTCGACACCAAGAAAACACTACTGCAAATTCGAATTCCACCAGCACAAAACTCAACCGCTTCAATGTTTTGCAATTGCTCAAATGATCAATATTGCTCTGATACCATGTAGAAAATTTGAATAACTGATATATTATTCATCGAGATTCTCCTGATCACACACTATTTTAGATTCATGCATATTACAGAATCTCTTCTACCATTGATCATCACATGCGGAAATAAAATCAATTGCATGCACACATTAAAACCACAAACAATCACACATATGAACACAGTATTTAATGGGAAAGCTTAAAGCTGAAAACCCCAACTATCTATATATTATATGTCATGAATATCATGTAACAATCATAGTACAAAGCTCCTCACAAGCTCTCAGCACCACATCAAATTGCTACACACTATCAAGCTAGATCTAGCAAAACACATGCTCCAATCTTTTGCCACTTGATAGCCAGCCTCTATTGCGTAATCAATGCTATGGGATGGCTCATTAAATAACATAAACCACCTGGCTTGTACTGCGCAATCCTCATGGGCTTCTCCAATCACTGTGTGTTGCAAATAGCAACAGTATAGTCACAACTGATAGTTAACATGCTCTTTCACCTATTTCTGCACTGGTCTCCACTGAAACTGTCCATGCACTGAAGTTAACTGATGCATTCTTTAGTTGATTAATGAGTTTATAATTAGTGAATTAATTAATAATTAATTCACACCACTCTCACTAATTGTATCAATCAACTCCACCAAACTCTGTCACATGAGTTCTAACTGAGGTATCCATGCAATAGCTCCACATAACCCTTAGGAATAGCGTAATTCCTTCTGTTAGCTCCTGTGCCACATTTGTGCAATTAACTGAAGTGCTTCAAGAGAATAAGATAATGTTTAGAGTCTAAATATTATTAAGAGCTAATAATATTTGAAATATCTATTTTTATACTGGCAATCTAAAAATAGATTCTGCCTAGTATGTCTAAAAATAGAAGTCCATCTATTTTTTCCAACTTGACCAACCATCCACAAATAGCATCCCGCAACTCATAGAACATGATCCATATGTCTAAAAATATACATAGTCTAAAAATAGACTTTGCGCCAAAAATAGCCTGCGGGCCCACTTAGTGAAGGCGACTCTTTTCACTAAGCTCATCATCTTGTTGCAATCTCAACAAAGAGGACTAGCTTCAGATTCACTAGTTTGGTTACTATCCTCTTCATCTAGTGCACTTTTGGATTGTTCTTGAAGATTAGCACTATATTGAATTTGTTTTATTTCCTCAGGTTTTTTACTGCGTTGAGGAATGCTTTCTTGACTCTCAAGGTTTAAAAGCAATGGATGAATGATTTGTAGCTCTAGACCTGTGTTTTGTTTGTTGTAGTTTTCTGGTTTAGAAAATTGTTTTGACATTTCTGTCTTGTCTTCCTCTTCCTCTCTATCTGCCATTAACTCAGTTAAGGTCACTTGTTCACTGAATTTTTCATCATTGAAAAGGATAAATGATTCAAGGCATGTATTTACAGAATAAAGGGGAGAGTTTTGTAGTCTCTCTTGGCTAGTAACCATGTATTGCATATGAGATTCCCTGTAAAGTCTTCTAATTTGATTAAAAACATGGATGGTTGCATATGTCATGTCCATCTGCATTGTTCCTTGTAACTTAGCTCCCCACGATATTGATAACAACATATCTTGGGGGGTACATCAGCCACTACGATATCCATTACCAAACACTTGGCCGGAATTTGCGCTAAGTTTACACAGAGGTCTTTGATTAAACCTAAACATTTTACTCTGCTTGAGTCAAAGGAGTAAAGATCTTTGTAAGGTCAAATAATTTCAAGGCCTAAGCTCTCCATTACATCTTTGGGCATTAAATTGTGAGAGGCCCCTGAATCATGCATGGCATTATGTAAAATCTTGTCATGAACATTTAAACTAACATAAAAAGGAGGAACTCGTCCTTCTTGATATCTACCCTCAATCTTAGGACCAAATATGAGCTTTGGCTGGTCATCATTAAGATTGACAGTATCATTATTTTATTCTATGTTAAAAGCCTTCAAAATTTGAGATCTGTATACATCTTGGGTAGCTAATTCAGTGAGAGGAATAGAGATTTTGATTCTGGCAATTTCCTACTCCAAACTAAAAGGAATCTGATTCTTTGAAGTGCTTGTTTTAGCCTTATTAACTGCCACTCTATTAGCAAAACCAGTTTGTTGATTTCCTCTATTTACATTTTTCAAAATTGTTTTAATAGGAGCACTAGCTGAGGTGCTAACGCTACTAAAGTTTTCACTCTATTTTTCAGTACTTTGAGTGCCTTTTTCTTTGTTTTTATCAGAATTTCTAGCCACTGTTTTATCTTTCTGTTTTGTAGTCTTGGGTTTATTCACAGGGCTATTTTTTGTAGAACTTTCAGAGGTCTTAGTCTTGGGAGTTTTCTGATTTCTTTTACTCCTAAGTTCATACTCTTTTTGAGTCTCTATGATGAGATTTTCCATTTCTTGATAATAAATTTCATCCTCAGCTCTTTTATCATCATAGGGTGTGTATAGACCTTGTTTTCTAGTGTAATGAACTTCAAAATCATCATTATCTACTCCCAACATGTTGATGTCATCTTCCTCTGTTTGTTCACCGGTTTCTTCAACCTCACTTACATATTTTTGATGAAAATGAGGAGTGATCTATTGATCATCCTCCCTTGGTCTGTTTTGAGGTTGGTTTCTCCTAAAATTCTGATTTTGGTTTTGATTTCTGTTTTGAGGCGCTGTTTGGTTTTGGCTAGCTTGTGCTCTCTCAAGTATGCTCATCTTTTTCATCATTTCCTCCATCATTCTTTCCATCTTTGAGCTAGATGTGGAAGGTGTGGATTCCTCTCTAAAGGATACTTTCTTCTCATTCCTCATTCTTGCTCTTTTCTCCATTAAATTAACTTCCACAACAAGAGCCCCTTTTTGCATATCTTCAAGAGTCAAAGGACCTCTCTCTCTAAGTTGATATACCATTTCAGGATCAAATCCTTCAGGAAACTTGTTTAAAGATGAGCCTTGTGGAGGTTTTAAGTATGGGGGAAGGGCATTATAAACACTGTTAAACCTAGTGCAATAAGCTTGTACACTTTCCCTAGTGTTTCTGTGGAGATTCTTGTAGTCCAAAAGTATTTGCAGAGGGTTTTTCCTCACTTCCCATTTGTTTAAGAATAACTGATGGAAGGCTTGGAGATCATTAATACTGTGAGGGGTTAAGCCTTTGAACGATTTTCTTACTTCTCCCCCTAAACTCTGAGAAAATAATCTAAGTTTGACATTTTCATCATCAATCTCATTTCTGTAAAAGTAGTCATTCATCTTATCCACATGTTGTGAAGCAGTAGTAGCATTAATGGCATCATACAATGGTATCTTAGACTGATAGTTCTGTGGGAGATTGACTAAAGGTAAAGGAAGGACTAAGGGAGCATACTATGTTGCCATGATAGGAGGTTGTGGAAAAAGTGGGGGGTTTACAAGTGGGGGAGGTTGATGGAATGGTGTAGTTTGAATAGTGGATGTATGGATAACAGATGTGGATGGACCAGTAAGAGTTTGTTGAGCAGATCTAGGATGAGAGAAACCAAAATTATGAAGGAAATGTAAATCAGGTGGTGTAGTTTCTCTGCTACCAGGATGTTCACTTCTATCTGGGGATGAAAGTGAAGGCTCCAAATCTAACTGATCTAAATCCTCAAGTGACCTAGTTCTGAATGGATTTCTTAAGTCAACCTAAGAATTTTGTAGAGCTGCAAGGTTTTCAGGAATAGAACTAGCTCTATGGGGTGATCTGAAAACAGTTGAAGATTTGGCCTTAGGAGACTTCCTAAGTATTCTTTCAGGGTTATCAACTATCTCAGGAGGGTTTAGATTAGGATAGGCTCTAGTATGAATCCTTCTAGGAGCCACTATGCTATGTTTTTCAGACCCAAATTACAAGAAAAGTTTAACCAAATATGACAATCTTTAAGAGGCTAACTGATCTTTTAAACAAGAAAACTTTAATCCTAAAGTCCTCTAACTGAGTTTAGATGATGTTATGATGATAATGGGTCTTCCCAGTGGAGCCTTAAGGTCTGTTTATGATTTTGGAGTCACCAAGTGGAAATTTTTAGCTCTTTTGCAGGTAAAAGGTTTTATGGTCCACCACCATGTTTATTTAAATACCAATCTGAAATATTTTTGGGTTTTCTGAGTTTTTTAGTCCTATGGGTTCTAAGAGTGTCCTAAATATGTTTCAACACTTAGCTACGGTGATGAGACAGAGAAAGTCTACTCTTATGGCTAAGTTAGCTGATCCTTCAAGGTTTTGTAAGCTCTTATGAGAATCTTAAGGTTTCCTTAGTTTGTCACTAATTCAAATAAGTTTTATCATGATTACCATTTTCTTGGTAGTGCTTGAAGAGGGCTACTTGTACTCAAGGGGTTTTATGAAGTCTTAAGGGTACCTAAGATGAAATTTGACTCAGTCCCCAGTGGAGTCGCCAAAAATGTTATGCCTAGTGGCTCAGCTAGCTAATATACCAAATGTTCTTGAATCAAGTGTTTTCCTGACGTCCTTAAGAATGTATAGGTGTAATTTCACTCAGAACTCCCCATTGGAGTCGACAGAAATGTTAGCTCCCCATAATTTCAGCAGATTGGTGAGACTAAAACTACGGAGAGGACATTGGAACCACTTTGGGATTCTAGGATCTAGCCCTCCTGAATCCAGAGAGGGATCTCTCTATAAGTGCAAAGATTGATTTATCTTTAAGGCTTGAAATGTGATATTAGGCTAGTTATGAAGAACAAGGTTTTTGTTTGTTTTGGTTGGGCAAAGATATGTGAAGGTGAAGGAAGTATAAATGAAGGGTGAAGGTGAATGAAAGTGAAAATTGATTCAGCTAAGAAGATAGGCAAGAAACAACTTCAATCCATTGGGCTATGGAGTCATAGTAGGATTTAATTGAAACAGCAAGGTTCAAGAGTGGTCCATGGGGCAAGTCATCTATGTCTAAGGATCTCTTTAAAGTTGATTTTATGGAATGAAATGAAACAATAAGAAGGGGAATTAAAAAAATGAAGAACAAAGAGCAGCCTAAGATCAAGTAAGTACTTTGAAACTATCCTGCTTTTGGCATACACTTAAGAAAGACATAAAAGTAATTTAAGATCAGGTAAGTACTTTGAAACTAGCCTGCTTTTGATGCACTTTCAATAGAAAACATTTAAAACACAAAAAGAATAGCTTAAGATCAATTAAGGACTTTGAACCTATCTTGATTTCAGCATATTCAAAGGGAAAGTTTTCAAACCAACTATTGGAGAAGAAACTAGAGGACAGGGCTCACCATAGACTTCCCTAGCTCTACTTTACTTAGCAAACTTTCAAGAAAAACAATTAAGATAACAAAGAATAGTCTAAGATCATGTAAGGAATTTGAACCTATCCTGCTTTCAACATACCCTTAGGGAAACTTTCAGACAACCTTTGGAGATAACACTAAAGGACAGGGCTTGCCATAGACTTCCCTAGTTCAACTTTACTTGGAAGAAACTGAAAATAACATTCAAGAACAATTTTTAAATCCTAGACAGTAAGAGAAGGGAACGCCAACATCTTGACTTCTTGGATTGTATTAAATCATTCTTAAACAACACAATTGGAAGAAAACATGTAGATAAAGCTTATCAATAAGAGCAGGGTACCTTTGACAGTAAATCCTAACTCTATAATTTTTGTTCTTTATCAGAGAAGATGGAAATAATGGATACAGAAGTAAAATAACAATTTACAATAAGAAAACAATAAGAAAAACATCACCGTTGTCATAGACCAGGATTCCATAAATCAGCTTGTATTTGATGCTTCAAACTAGTTACAATCTTCAAGTCCAGTGGTTCTCTAATGCTTAAAACTTTTCATCTCAACTTAGGTATCTTCAATTACAAACAGAGCTTACAGCAGCTTCAGAAAACTATTTACAGGCAACAGATATGTAGTGACCAACATTATCTCATCTTCTACAGAAGTATTTATAGAAGAAATGAGGAGGTGGGATGGGATAAAAGATCTCCTAGGTTCAATTAATACAGTTTAATGCTTCTCGGCCTTTGAGGGGCTCAATGGAGAAAATTTCTGATATTTCCTCTGTATTAATTGGTTTACATTAAGTATTAAGCTTGCTGGGAAGATTTTGTTGACTTTAAGGCTCTTTGTTATCCTTGTAATAACTCTGCTGACAGTTTTACCATAAGTTCCTTTGGTTGAATTAACTGTTCAGCTGTATTGAGGCAAATATATTATGTTCTTGTGATAACCAGGCCTCTTTTGAATGCTTTGACGCTACAGGTGGCTTTTGGTAGCTGAGAGGATTCAATTAGCCTCTGATGTGGCAGTGGAGGCTTCTCGGACTGATAGATATTATTGTTTTTCTTTAAACACTGTTAATTTGATTTAATTATGTGTGTTAGGCTTAATTAGGCCTAATTATATGTCTTATGTTCTTCAAACTGTGTTTAATTGAGTGGATTAGGCTTTTATATAGTCGATTTAGGCCGTAATCCCTCAAAACTGCGTAAACAATCTTCAATTCTTCATCTCTGTTGTGACTAGATCCTTTAACACTGATACTCTTTGCTTGATTAAGTTTTGTTGTTTCTTGTTGATGTGCAGGCATTACAGAGGTTTTAAAATGGTGTCAGTGCTCATGAGGCACTGATAAACCTTGATGGGAAACCCTGCAGAATGATCTCCTTTATGAATAAAGGCCTGGGGGATCGTCATCCCTGGCCTTCAATTTTCTTTTAAAACAATTGAAAAACCTTTAAAATCTACACAAAACAAAGAAAAATTAAGAAAAATCCTGCGGGGATGGGTTCAGACTGCTTTGGAGTTTAGGTTAGAATCATAACCATTGGATGAAAGCATTCAACGACGAGGATTTCCTGCAGAGGTTAAGAGGAGAGGCGGTTGGAGGGGTGAACGAAGGATTAGGTCCGGGCCGTAAATGCATATTGATCAATGGTCGAGATTAATCTAGGTTTTATAATACGAAGGGGTCGTATTAAAATGAAAAATGGAGGAAAATGTAATAAAAATGGAAGGAAAACCTTTAGCGGGGGTAAAACAGAGTTAAATGAAATTGGGGTTTCGGGGAGATTCTGGGCCGTTGGATTGATTAGACAACAGAGATCAACGGTGTTGGATTGATTAGACAACAGATATCAATGGCGGAGATTCCTTTATACAACCCTTTGGAGGATGGGTGGAAGGCGATGAACTGAGGGTGAGATTAAACTGGGACCGTTAGATCTCAGAGATCAATGGTGGATATTAAAACTGGGGGGATGTAATGTAGATGGGGCAAAGCAGTTTCGGCCAAAAAAACCACTGGTGTCGCGCTACTCCTTAACAGTTTCCAAAATCTTCATAAAAAACATGATATTCCTCGCCGCCCGCCACGTGTCCTTGAAAAACCGCCCATATTGCGTAATTTTTAGGAATTAAATGTCGGACTCAGATTTACGCGATATGGGTCCTTAGCCATTGGATGAAGGGTGGGCAGATCCAACGGTTGAGATGAGAGCGCGATAAGACAATATGCGTGGGAAAAAAAAGGTGGGGCAGGGTCAAGGTGGTTTTAATCTTGACCATCGGATCATAAGGATGAACAGTTGGGATTTGCTGATGGAGAGATAAGTCCCAAAGAATTTGGGCCTATCGGGTTTAATCTAGACTGTTGGATTAAAAGAATAAACGGTCCAGATTTTATTTCGGGAAACAAAAAGAATACAAGGCAGGGGGTTGAGCGGAAATCGGGAGCAACGTGGGTCGTTGATTTGCAGAGATCAACGGTGGATCTTCGTCGAAGAGGTTACACTGTCAGGATTTGAGAAATAACAAAGGGAAGTGAGGATTGATCTGGACCGTCGGATGAGTGAAATGAACGGCCTAGATCTAATCACGGCATCACCAATTGGCGGGGGATAGAGGAAAGGTGCACAGAAAAATTGCGATGTGATTAAATCAGAACCGTCGATCTTTAGAGAGATTGACAGTCAGGAATGAATCTGCAGTTGATGAAGAGATGTGGCGGGGCGCGATGCGATTAGCGCTGACTTTTGATTTGTTTAAAGGATCAATGGTGGAGAATGCGGCGGGGGACTATAGAATGATGCAAAGGGGCCTGGGGTGAAAACAGCACTGGCCGTTAGATCTATAGGGATCGATGGTTGATATTTCCGCGCAGGGCTTCATAATAAAATACCATCGCATCGAGGTTTTTTCTTTAAACAAAGGAAAGCGCTCATTCAAACTTTCGATTGCGATAAACGCCTTGTGGTTTAGCACTTGGTATTAGTGCCTAATTACATGGAGGGGAAGTGGTTAGGGGATTTTAGCCGGTAGGGGCTTATCGGAATCGGAGGAAAGGGAAGGAAACACTTAAACGCATCCAATGAACTTTTTCGATGCGAGACTCCGACGACCATTGATCGGTATTAGATCAACGGTTAAGAATGGGCCAATATAACCGTTGGGTTTAATAAAAACATAGGAAAGTGGGTTTTTAAATGAAATACAAAGGAAATTTTGTATCGGGGAAGGGTCTTATATACAAAGGCTCAGTCGCAATCGGGGATTTTTGAAAGCGAGAGGTAACAAAACACAATGGAACGCCTGATTGCGATTGCACGATCGGGCCCCAACTCTTGGTTTTTAACGTCGGTTTTATGCGGAAATAAAGGGGCTGGGGGCTAGGGCTAGAAGGGCTTAAGGCCTTAGCACAAAAAGGCTATTTTTTATGATTTCTCAAGTATTTCAAAGGATTTTGAAAGCTTCTGATAAGGTAAAAAAGGAGTTTTAAACCTTATCAAAGGGATTTTTATGAAGGGAAGAACGGAAGTGAAGGAAAAATAGAGGAATATTATGAGGAAAAAGGGGATAAAAATGAAGGTTAATAATGAGTGAAAAGAGGGGTAAAATGAAAGGGAAAAATGGGTTTTTAACAGTCTTTTTCTTCAGGAAAACAGCAGATTTTTCAGAATTGAGAGGGAAACAGCAGTGAAGATTAACTCAAGGATAAGTCATCTTCATAAGACTTTAAGAACCAAAAATTTGGAAATAAAATTGTTTCTTGAAGGCATCAAAAAATGATTTAGCCACCATTTGATATGACAAATTTTTTAGGTGGCTAACAGGTTAGACTCACAACTTGTGGTATTACAGCTTACTAGTGTTTGTACTGTTAGAAATCCAATACTACATCGTTTGTTCCTAAGAGTTTGACTTTTGGAAAGACATTTTGATTTTATTTAATATCAACACATTTCTAGAAACTTGAACACATTGACATATTCTTTAGCTAACCATGTTTTAGATAGACATTTGCAATACATGTAAAGAAACATCCACATAATTGAATAGGATTGTGCAGTAAACATAGGAAAATAGTGAAATCAAATAGATAGATAGTTATAGGTTTTTACAGAAATTTGTGCCCAAGACACATTGGTCATCTGACCTCAAAATGTATGCAACATGTCAAAAGTAAACTAGTGATGCTCATGGTAACATGCTATAGATCTAGCTATCCTACGCAGTAACCGCATCCAGCGGTTAGGAACGCCTATAGTGTGGCGTTGCAATCGCATGGGTAACTCTTCAATTCGACAATCCGGAATACTGAATATCAACCCCTTTATGTGTTGCCGAAGGTCAGACAAAGTCTCAGCCATGTCTAAATCCTAAGGACTGCTCTCCCAACAACCCTCTTTGCTGGCTCATCCGCTCCATGCTTTGGTTCCTCTACTGGTTGAACCCGACCAACAGATTTACATTAAAACATTAGTTTGGTCTTGGGAAAACATCAAAATACAAAAACATTGTATAAACCTTAGAAAAATCAAAAACATGGTCAAAACATTCTTACCTATTTCACCCCACTGAGCGCCTTCTGGTAAAGCTAAGTCTGGATCTCCTCGGAAATTGACAGTTGCGTATGCATAATCATCGATGGAAACAACTTGTTGCCTGAACCAAGCAAAGAACACATTCGAGAACAAAATGGACGATTGGCTTGCATGCCTGGACATTAGTTCTACTCATCTCTGCATCTGGGGATCTCTAAGGTTAGACACACCCAGCGTCACATGATGATGCTGCATTAGTGGAATCTGCTCTAA
This sequence comes from Pinus albicaulis, assembly GCA_034641835.2. Classification (NCBI taxonomy): domain Eukaryota; kingdom Viridiplantae; phylum Streptophyta; class Pinopsida; order Pinales; family Pinaceae; genus Pinus; species Pinus albicaulis. The sequence continues at coordinate 43,319,986 of CM076575.1, read as the reverse complement.
GGCAAATGAAATGAGGATCGAACCATAACTGAAGTTTTTCTTCCTTCCTCCCTTTGCCTTGTTCAGTTGTTATTTTATCTGAGAAATTACAGCTTAAGGCCAGTTGAATACTGTTGGCTCCATGCACTCTAGCGCATACTGCATATATGATATATTTGCTACATGTAGTGTAACGGTGCTGGCAAGTTTTGCAATCATGAAAATAATGGTTCTCAAAGGAAAATCTTGAATTTCATGGATGTTTATTTTCCCATCCTTGCTTGGCTCTTCCCCTAGATAGCAATACTACAAAACATAATCTCTCACATTCTCTCCTTCGAGAGAAGACCCTGAGAGAGAAATAGGCAAGCCTCTCCTCGACAAGCCTGTAAGAAAGTATACATCCTCCACTGTAATAGGAACCACTTTGCTCCTAATGTGAAATGCCTCGATAGTTGGATCCCATGCTCGAACTAAGAACTCAAAGAGTTCTATGTGTTGTCTCATCCCTGACAAGCGGAAGTACGTTAACAAGCCACAATCTCTTAAGGCTCTTACAATACCCGGATCATTTAGGGCGATCATATTTTGTTCTTCATGCTCTCTTTCTCTCCACGTAATCATAATTCTAGTCTGATGGAATCCTGAAACATAACCATAAGACCTATTAGACTCCTTTTCATGCAAAAAATTAGGCAAATTTTGGTTACATTGCAAGAATAAAAAATGAGAATTGCGCTGAACACAGTCTTTAACAAGGGACAATGCATTGCAAATGCACCTAGGCTTGAATTTAGGTGCTCCACAACGCAGTTTTCAATGCTCAAGGGTGTGTTTCCCTCTTTTGAAAAATAATTCACCCTAAGGTGCCCAAATCCATAAAAGATTGCAATGAAAGAAAATGAATTGACCGCTAAAAGAAAGAGAGGGTTCATGGCACTAACCTGGATCAAATGGCGATGAAAACCGTCCACAGAATCGATCACAATCAATTGCTGAAGTTCGGGGGCAAAAACAGGTTCAGAGCTCCAAAATACAAATGGTAACATTTGAATGGTAAAAATTAATAGTAAAATTATTTTTATTTGTCATTTGATTATTTTCAAATCATATTTATTACTGTGACTATGGTTTTATTCTATTTTTATCATGAAACAAATATTCTTAATCCATTTTATGTTGTTCTGAATAGGTTTTATAACTGATGAGCAGATTAGTCATGCAGATTTATTTCAAGAATGATTTTACCACAAAGCATACTTTTATCATTATTTTTCAAGCTTTATTAAAAATGAAAAAAATACTTGAAGCGCACTTTTATCTCTTTTTCAAGCTTCAATAATAGCAAAAAAGGAACCCCTGGAGTATTCTTTAAGCTCTTTTCAAACTCCAATAATGTGAAAATATTGTCAAACACTTGTCTTTTCGAGCTCGTAAAAGTAAATTAATTAATATCTATTCAGTATAAGTTTAACCCTTTTCCAGACTGAGATGGATTATTTACGAAAAAGGAATGCCTTAGTCGAACATGGTTAAGAGGTTCTCTCAAATACTATTTTACACTTTTTCGGATTTGAGCGACAACTTTACGAAAAAGTACTTATGGAGTTTTATTTCGTCCTCTTTTTCAAACTCTCTAAATATGAAAAAGGACTAGGTTGTCACTGTCGTTAGGCTTGTTAAAACATAAAATAGCGACAGGCTTGTTGATCACAGCAAGAATCGAGTTTCATTCATCACTAGACTCGTTAAATTATTAAATAGTGATACATTATTCGCTCGAAGGGTTGAATTATAGATCAAGAAAATGTTATCCTCCTCAAGCTTGTTAAAAAATAAAGAGGTACTGGTCGATAAATGACCAGGTAAAATTTGGGAAAGTGAACAGAAATTTTTACGGTAGCAGGTCACTCTTGAACATGACACTTCACTCCATCATCGTGACTATTTGGGTTGGGTAATCTTCTTGATAGTTCATTCATACCTATGATTCATCATACCTTCACTTCGGTTTTGGGTCAATGCTACCAACTCATCTCAGTGTCACCGATATGTTCAAGAGAAGTCATCTAGTGAATACTCATCTTTCTGCAATACTCATAAACCTTCATTCTCATGACAGTCATCCCTGAACATTGCTATATCAAGTCATACCTTTGTCTCTGAAATCAGTAACTCTTGTTTCGCAATAAAGTAGCTTCCTGTCGATGAAAAATCACTATCCAGGAAGTTCATTTAGAAACATCATATTCCAACACCATGAGGCTTGTTACAACATCGACAAAATCCTCGCTTCCAGATTTTTGATCGAAAGATTTTGTTTAGCGTTCAACATCAAAGCAACTATTCATGCCTTACGAAATGTACTACAATACCTTGAGGGCCATTAACATTAATGGTGGTTCTCTCGCGTTTGTTAATAGCTCACGTCATTGGCTAGTAATCAAACGATGTCTTACCATGTTCGACTACAAATCATATATTCGCATGGCTAGACTTGTACCGGAATGATCGAGTGAACGAGATAAGAAGACCCCAAATCTAGTTTTAGCCATCCGGGCTGCAATTTCAGGATTTTTGTACACATCATCTGTACGGTGACCTTACATACAGATCGTCATCTGAACATGGGCCTATATCTATAGGCATTTCTGTATTGGCTAACATTCCAATGTAGACGACTTTCTCCACTATGTACATGTTATTAGATAGTTTATGTGCTAAGCATGAGAATTCCTTCCCTCAGCAATTCGTGATCAAGAGGATATATCATGATGTAATGTATTGTAAGATTGATGCAGGTCGCCACTCCGCTTTAGCCTCAGCCCATCATACTGTAAAGCATCTCATTCAAAAAATATTGTTATTATTATTCTGACTTCATGCTTTAGGGGGGAAATTGTTATAGGTAAATTTGGGCACCATTCCCAATGACCTGGTTAAACTAGACATCATCCCCAGAACCGATGAATAGGGTCTATCATCCCCTATCATTTCAGCTGCTACATGACCTATGTCAAAGAACAAGAACAAATCATCCATGACTTCCATTACAAGGTTTCCAAGATTTGAAGTATATGTTATATCACATATGAGCTCTCCAATGCAGTCTCTCAAGGGGCTAAATGATTTGCATATGCAGGCACCTCCATTCAAGGGTGCTCTGCAAAGCACTTCCCGACACTCAAGGGTGTGTTGGTCAATTGGGAGCGAAATTCTCATTGTTCTGGAATCTCCACATGGCTAGTGCCTTCTAGAAGAGTGCATATGTGTCAAAATTCAAATCCATGTGTCCATTCAACACCTCTAGTCTTGGGAACATGTCATACTTATTATTAGAAATTCATTTATTTTGAAACTAATTTTAGCTTATCTATAAATTGAGCACAGATCCTAGTGCTTGAGAAGGAAAAAATTGATTAGAGAAATGCTGGTGGAATTTCAATTGAATATTTGATTTGAGTGATATGCTACTGGAGAGATGTTCATTGTGATGAGGATGGGATGATGCTGGAGATGGTGACATCAAATCAATCTTTGGTTTTAGCCTCCCCTTTTATCCATTAATAAAGATTGATGCTTACTTTCCCACATATGTATATGTAAGCTTCTCTCTTTCATATTATGAGTACTTGTCTTATGTATATGTTTCATGTTTCATTGATTTAACTGAATAACTTGAATAACCATCTGTATATTGCAATCTCTTTATTGTTTAGTGTTTATTCTTGCAGGAAATATTTTGGCAACTAGCTTGGATTTGAAGCTACAGCAAAAGCGACAAAAGGATACTTGGAAGTGCTTGGACTCCAAGTAAGTTTCTTAATCTATTCTGTGTATCTATTTACTGTTAGAAAAAATAGTTGCAAATTCTTTAACCTATTGTTCTAAATGTGCACCATATTTAGGGAAGAATGTTTTATCCGTAATCCATAATTCCACATAACACTCCTGTCCTTTTTACATAATTCACAAACCCAATCAATGTTAATTGATATATTTTCACTCTGAAAAATCATTTAAATGATCTCTCTTTTATATTATAATGTTTCTTATTATTTAAAGAAATTTTATATTTAGCTACAGAATTCTTGCAATTATGTAGCTATTCTATGTTTCTGCAGCTACCGACATTGTTTGATAGGTTCTAAAGATGAAGGAGAGGATCGAAGCATGGGAAGTCTTGAAATTATCCATACATGGATTTTTTCCTACTCACCTATCCAAAATCGAGATAAATCACGCCTAATATCACAGTCAAAGGATTAGTCAAATGGAAGGCCGGGACATCAGACAAGAAGTTGTAAGCCTAATGATTTGCTATTCACGTAGAAAATCATGAAGGCTATGAAGATAAATAGCTTATTTAGGATTCTAATTCTCATTTTTGTTAGTATCTTTAGGCGAGATCATCTCAAAACAACTGATTTTAATTATTATAAATACCGGGTTGTTTTGAACTGGAAACAAGTTCAATTTCTGTAATATTGCTACACAGTGAGACTCTTTTTTATTAATGCAAGGGGAAGGTGAAGTTCAATAACATTAATGTGTGATTAGTCTTACATAATTCTTCAAGTCGTTTTGTTGCAGTGGGCCCCTACATAGAAAAAGGTTTTGTCGCATAGTCTTTGTTGATTTCTAGTTCAAGTTTTCATTACTTCATAGATAGATTTCTGAGTTTTTCATTAGTTGAATGTTAAGTATTCATAAAATGAATGTTGTGTTCTTTGCATAATTTTAATGCTTTAATGTTTTGATTTTCTGAATTATGTTGATGTCGTAATCGTATTAATAAATCTCTATTTACATTTGATTATACGGTCAGCATACATTCCAGATCAAACAAGCATTTTTACCTTTGCGCATAGGCAGAATACTCTGTTTTTTCCATTCATAGTTTAATTAGCCTTTTCGATTTCCACAGTACAGTAATTTAGATAGGATTTTTAGAGGCTTAATATTTTCATTTCATTTCGAGTAATGAATAGAATTAAAGTTTTGTTTAATACTATGTTTTCTATAGGATTAATGTGATAAGTTTTCATTTGTTAAGTAGAGAAAAGTGTTCAATTACATAATAGGATTTGATCATAGTTTATATTGATGCTTTGTTTAGACTTAGAAGAAATTTAAGTAGATATTCTCCTTCTTTAATCAAAGATAATTGCCGGCATTAGATAACCTAACATAGAAATTAAACATAGTTTATTTTTATGCAATTTAGACTTGTTTTAGATCAGTTTTCTCTCTTAATCTTACATTTCCTTTTCTTCCTTCTTGTAAATTTAATTTTCTAGTTGTTAGAATATTTTTTTAGAATAATTCATAGATCGATTTCCTTTTTAGATTACATTTAAACATCTCCTTTTCTTCCTTCTTAAAGTTTATCTTTTTAGCATTAAAATTCTTTTAGATTCATTTACTTTCTTGCTTTTAGATTTCATATAAAATCTCTGAAATACAAAAAGATTGAAGTTTTCTCTTCTAGTTCTTTTAGATCAATTGTTCTTCTTTAATTCTCATCATAGGCTTTTAGTTAATTTTGGATTCCATTCCTTAGATCAGTTCATATTTTTCCTACTTTAGACAAAACATAAAACTCCCCAAAACAACATTTAAAATCTACACAACAAAGTAAGAAAGATAGGCTTCTAGCATATATAGTGCACCTGCACTTCACAAGATTACTAACTCTGGTAAATAATTTATGATATCAATTTAAGACATTAAATTGACTAAACACCATACACTAACATAAATAACATGTAACCCATCATGAACGACTAATGCATGTTCAACATATGACATCACTCAAGCAAGCATACGTGAACAACACAAAAGCATGACCAATATGTGACCTAGCATAAAAAAGCAATGCATATACAACATGTAACAATATGTAAGAATGTGTGCAAGGACAATACATAAGCATAAACAATACAAAATGAGTCATATACTCATGACAACATGTTGACAAAAACACCATTAATCTTCCCACGGCGACACCACTGCCACCATGGCCAACACAACACAGATGCAAAAACACATACACCATAGGTATGTGAAACGCATATGCAACCAATATAAAAGCATGACCAACACACCACCCATCTAGTCCAAGGGTTAAACCATGCTCTGATGCCACTCTATAATACCTCCTTCCCACATCTACCCACGTAATCGGCCAACCGGGGTAAACATGTGATGAGAGGCTACTAATATGAGATTCAACCTCCTAAATTACCTTAAGGAAGTAGAAACGACAAAAACAAGACAAACACACCTTACAAACCATCAACAACATCCCCATGAGGTAACTCAACTTTCCAGGCCCCTGACCCCTAAGTGAGACTAAATTTTAGACCGTAGCCGTAGGAATGCCAATGCAAGGTAGTGGATGGGAGCCTATATCCGTAGGCACAACACAATAAGCATGTGGTGAGGGCCCCAATTGGTCATTTTTTTTCTTTAAACTCTGGGATTTGTGCCACCTTTTCATCCCCAGAGCCCAGGTCACTACCCATAACTTCATGAAACTTTAGGAGATGATAAATAGCATTAAAAAAAAGGTATGGAAGCAATCACATCATAAGGAACTCATTCAGACACCTCCTAGACATGATAGGAATTTCATCAAACAAGTCACAAACATTACATCTACAGGTGTAAACAATAGATTTAAACATAGGGGTATCATACTTATCTGAGAATGCTAAGAAGCATTTATTCCTTACATCATTAGCTGCGATGTATTAATTTACAAATAAAAACATAGAGAGAGCCATACATCATCACTGATAAAATACATGATTATAACCAACATAATAACAACAAAAATATAATGGACACAATAGCAATATAATCCACACAATAACCAGTACATTTGCATACCAAATACCAAAGGAATGAGCTCTTCATTAAGAAATGTAAAAACCAACCAAAGACGAGACTTCCACTTCCACCCGACCATAGATTGGCTGAGCCAAATCTCTCTTTAGCCAGTCACCCCTGTGCCATATTCCAAGCATGAATGTGGGACACAAACCGAAAACCAGCCAAGGCATCCCGAGGCTAAACCACCTCATTCTCATCAATAGAAATCAAGCTTTACTATGATCCAACCTGGATCACTAGGCCAAAAGAATAAATATTTCATAACCATATTTACCATGATATACACCTGAACACTAGACCGACACAAGCATAGATATCACTGGATTCTCTCTGCATAAATCACGAGGAATTTTCTCGCCTCCTTGTCTCTAAGGATTTACCACAACCCGCGGTTTGAATCAGGGGTCACTAGGCCCTAAACTAAGACATACTCTCCAGGATTTACCGTATATCTCAAACCCGAGATTCCTAGGCCTTATGGAGAGAAAACCACCTATAGGCTTTACTGTATATCCCACCATTCATCGATAGAGGATTTCTAGGCCTATCGAGGCAACACACTTTCTATATTTACCGCAACCCACGATCTTGTTCAAGGGTTACTAGGCCATGTGTTATATCAATTAGATATCCACCCCACTTAGCCTCGCATCCATTCGGTAATCCATCTAAACCAAAACCTGAGAACTCCACAACACCATGGCTACCCAAAAATGTCAAGGCTAAGATGACAACATTGTCACACCTGGAAAAAAACCATCGCAAGACAAAAAAGAAGCACATGAAATACCATGCATGCCGGATCTAGCAAGGAAAACACACATGCAAATCGATATCTACTAAGAATCATGTTGTAGCTGCTTGATTCCTTCTCCTCCTTGTTTGCTTCATCATTTTTCTTGCTTTCATGCCTTTCTTGCTCCAAATCCAAAATTCTCCAAAAAATCTAAGTGTCCAAGAGTGAGTGAGAGAGAGAGAGAGAAAATAATGAGAAAGATCCAAAAAATGCAATGATAGAAAGGAACCAACTGATCCTCATAAGCCTTTTTATAGAAGAGGCCTCTATTTTCTTCATTTTCCATTAATTTCCTTCATTTTCCTCCTCACATGCAACTTGTGACCTTTCATCTCCATTTTCTCCTAATTTCCACTATATTTATAAATAAATGTGCCAAAAATGCTATTTTTCCTTTCCAAATCCTTTTCCTTTGCCAATTTCCTTAGCCATAATTGTTGAGGTATAAAAGGTGTCTTTTTAACGCCTATTTATCCTACATTAATTATCAATCCGGGAATGACTTTTTATTTCAAGAGTGTACTCTGTCTGAGGCTGCAATTCAATCTAAGAGTAATGTCTTGCAAGATGTAGTACAGCGTTTCAAATGCAAAATTAAACGGATGCTTGAAAAAGAAATCTAATTACAACAACATAAACTCAAATGCTCTGAAATCCAACTATTCACTCAGCAAACATCAATCGAGGATACAGTAGCAATAACTCATTCGTTTAGAAATTGATGCAATTGAAATCAAACTGGAACAAAAAAATCAATCTGGGAACGAGGAAGCAATAACCAGTGTTCTCTACAGTTGACAGTCCTGCTTTAAAGCAATTAAAAGGAAATAGAAATTGAACTAAAGCTACTATTGAAAGTAAACAAAGAAGAAATCTTTTTAAAAGCAATAATTAGAAATGAACAGCAATCTGTAATTGAATGGCTATGTGCATAAACAACAAACTGTAACAATGTAAATAAACAATCTTTCTGCAATCTAAAACTAATGAATCGGAAGTTATCAGCGCTCTGGAATTGAACAACAAATATTAACTATTGAATCTGAACAACAACTCTGTACTTAAAGGAATCAAACAGTTAATCCTACCAATCTTGTCGACAGTAAACGTTATTAAGCAATCCAACGGAATAGAAAATGAAGTAAATATTGAACAACAAAGCTTTATAAGCAATAACAAGATGAATAATACCGAAATTAAGATTCTTGTTGAAATGGAACAGCAATGCAATTCATTAACGCAACACAGAAATAAACAATTCAACAGCAACTTAATTAACTTTACAAATGTAATAAAACCAATCACAATTATCACACAACGGTAATTAAAAGAGTAGAAATACAAAAAACGGATCGATCCACTAGGGCCGGGCCCTCAACCACCGGTGAAACGCCACTGGGCTACTGCAGAACTAAGAAATTAAACGACAACACGTTCTTGTATTAATCATGCATAACAGTGTTTACAAACAATCGATCTTTGTTTAATCAATGAGAGTCGATGAGGAATAGTGTAATTACAATAGGAAATATCTTCATCTCCCATCATTCCCTTATACATAATACATGCTCTCCTTTTATAATCAGAAAGAGGAGAAATTAAATAGTAATTATGATCTCTCATAACAATATTGGATTGTCCCCAACCAATTGATCAACAAGAAAATATATTTCCATCAATATTTCAACAAGAGCAAGTCGAATTTGGATTTGTAGCTGAGATAATTTCGAGGACGGTCGCAACAGTAAATCTGAGAAAATCGTGCTCAAAGAACCTTATGTTTCTCTTAATACAGGCCGAATTTGGGCAAACCGTTCTTTGAATAAAGTTAATTCGGTCCATTCTAGACAAAACCCATGTTCCATATTTTCCAGATTCTTCTCCATTTTCCCAGAATATCAACCGCAAAACTGTCACTTCTTATTCCAGCGAATTTCTGAGTTGGAGTATTGAATGATGTGCTGGAGGTCAAATCTGCAATCTAGGAAATATCTTGGAGGCTAAAATGGTGAGTGTTGTTACAAAATGTATTAATAAACCATCATTGATAAAATTATGCATAATAATCATCAATTTATTAAAAATAAAGGAGAAGAAATAATATTTATCCATAAGAGCATAAATAATTATAAAATGGATTTATATGATAAATTATGATAAATTGCATGATAAAGAAGAGTAGAAATGGATGAAATAAGTGTTAAAAAGTGGTTGTATTTGCGGCCCAACATACCCCCAAACTGAATATATTGCATGTCCTCATGCAACCCAAAGAAAAAAAACCATGTGTTAACCAAGCAAAAAAAATTGTTCATCCCAACTCATGAAATGGATGGAACAAATGAATTTTTCCTTAAATAATGAATATTCAATTTTAGCAATCTTGATGAAGGTGTAACAATTTTTACAGTTAACGTTCAACTATATGTATATGAAGTTGCAGAAAAATGTGACATAAGTAACAACTTTCATTAATCATTTTCTCAAAAATCAGATTGTTTTGATGCACGGATTATGAGATATAAACAAAATGGTTGTAGATGATAGTGCATAATTTTCGAAATTTTATGAACTAATTTAGCGTGAAATTATATGGGTTTTTGTATTTTAATGATACCTCTTTGTTATCTCAAAAACACAAGAATTCAGTTCATAGTTTTAAAGATATATGCAAATCAATTTCTGCACTGTATAAAAATGAAATTGTATGCCTTAAACGAGAAAGAGAGTAGAAAACATCCATCATGTGTAGCAATTCCCCCCCATATGAAGAATTAGCATGTCCTCATGCGATGCTAGAAAACAAAGAGAGGTGGTTGCTACAATCTGTTGAAATCTATGCTTGGTGTAAAACAACATGGAATAAGGGAGGTGTTGAGAATGAATAAGAATATCAATGGATGATATAGAAGATTACTGACATGGTCATAAGAAGGAAATGAAGGAAAGAAAAACTCCCCCAAACTGAAAGATGAGATGTCTCTGAAAAATGGGAAGTGGTAAAGATGTGGAATGAATGATGATAAATAATGCTCAATGGATTTTCATGAATTTCTCCTAAACTCATAATAAATCAGAAAATTACGTTTTTTACCTCAAGTGTTACCTCCGAAAAAAATGTGGAATGACATGTATGGACTGGCCTTTGTTGAAGTTGATGTAGGCTGAGCGGATACTGAAAGTGATGCAAAAGGTGAAATCCATGCAAGCACATCATGTCTGAAGAATTGTGCGTGTTTGCAAGTTGCGTGAGCATTTACTGTTAGTTGCAATAGTGTGGTCGTGCTGTGAATAGAATTGTCCCCCATACTTGTTGTTCTCCTATAAACAAATCATGATTATGTATGCAATTTTCTTGAATCCACAGTTTTAGTTTTGAATGGCAATAGATGCATGCAAAAAATTTAAGCAGAAAAACATCTGTAGAAATGCAGTATGAATATTGTGGCAAATAAAAGAGCAGCATATTGCACAACAATTGTACAACATGGAAAGACATACATACTTATGATATGATCAACAAATTATCGCATTACTGAAATCAATGCATATTTTTAAATCGTGAGTAGATATGGAAATGTTTATGTAATGATTCGAAAATAAGGGAAAATGACAGCTGATGTGAAAAAAAATACTTATGCGGTCATTATTCGCATAAACCATTATGATCGATTTATAAATAAATTTCATGCATAAGCGGTTCCGAACAAAGGGTTTAGGGGCATACTTTCATTTGATATTAGATAAAGATATAAGAAAATGGTTTATCATTACTATTGATTTGTGAAAAATATGACTTTAATACCATCAGCAGAGCTCTGTTCCCACAGGTGTCTATAACCTTGACAAAGTTTTTTTCTCACCCTTGGAACCATTATCCTTTATTTATGCCTAGGGAAGTGTTGTGTGATGTCATGATGGAGGCCGTTGTGCTGGCTTGAGAACCAGATGAATCACAATGTCATTCACCAGGAAGGAGTGAAAAGTGGGCAGGCCGGCTCGTGATGAGACCTCCTGTTCCAAAGAATTTTTATTTGTGTCCATTGGATCATATCCTTGCTGTGGTGGCCATAATGGGAATGCCATTTCACTGCTCCCTTATGATCATGGTAGGCTGGCTCTTGATGAGACCCCCTATTCTCCACCTACCATATCATAGAATTGTTAGTAATTATATAGGGATTTTTCTTTTTTTTTATTTTACATATAGCACTTCCCTATTTATATATAAAGGGTGGCTCAACACTCCTTAAGAGTAGGGATGGTGGAAAAAGTATGAACATTTCAATAGAGAAAATATGCCCTTATTATTATTTAATAAAAAATAAAAAAGAGTTATGAGAATGTAGGGAAGAACCAACATGATAAAGATAATCGATCATATTAGTTTTAGTGAAAATAAAGACAGCAAAGTGATATAGATGGTTGTGTCATTTCCTTTTTCTTATCACTACAAAACAATTTCTTAAAAATGACAATTTCTCTTGATTTGCTGATTCTAGTAACCTCTAATTTGTGTGTCCTTGCATAAATTGTATGTTTGTATTTCAAAGAGTCATGAAGAATTCAGAAAATTCCTAAAAATGTTGTCAAAAAAAACAAAAAAAAATGCATGCAAAAAGCAATGTTCCTTTGGCAAGGAACAGCAGAAACAATCTGCGAAAATGTTGTTCCTTTCGAAAGAAACAACAAAAGCAATCAGCGAAAATGTTGTTGCTTTGAAAAGGAACAGCAAGAACAGTCGGAAAAAACATGTTGTTCCTTTTGAAATGAACAACAAAACAAGCGGGAAAATTATGTTCCTTTGGAAATGAACAGCAAAAACATGTGGCGAAAGTGTTGTTCCTTTTGAAAGGAATAGCAAAATTGTTTTCCTTCGGAAAGGAATAGCAAAACTGTTGTTCCTTTTGAAAGAAACAACAAAAACAATCAATGGAAATGTTGTTCCTTTTGAAAGGAACAACAAAAATAAACACATAAACGCACTGATTCTTAAGAGGAACGGCTGTTGTTCTTTAAGAGGAACAACAGTTGTTCCTTAAGAGGAACAACATGAAAAATAACGACACACAAAAATTGTTGTTCCCTATAAGGAAAATCAAAGAAAATGCACGCAGAAATTGCTGTAGGGAACAACAAAGGGAAAAAAATAGAGGAAAGAACAAATCCATTGTCAAGCGAATCCAATCAAATAGAAAGGCAAATTTATGTACAGGTTTCAAGAAAAAGTAATTTTTTACAGAATTGGTGCTGCCAAAGAATTGCCTTCTACAACTAAAACTTGCATGGTGGGGTCCTTATTGTGCAATTGAAAATGGAAAGGAAACTACAATTTGGAGGGATCAACCCCTAAAACACAAAAACATAAAATAAATTAGAAAAGAAACAACACTTTATTAAGTTACAACAGCTATGATGTTATTTCTTAAGGGAATATCAATTTGTTAATGGAAAAAAAATGATCTTTTTGAAAAATGTTTGGCAGCAGTGACATGAATCTTCAATGGAAACCAATTCTTCATTTCTTCTTGTTATGAATCTGTTAGGTAATGAACTGGATGAAATTCCCTTGTTTCACTAAAATTTCTTTCAAGAATCGCTCGTCCATAAATTGACCTTCTTTGTTCTGCTAAGACCTGCAAAAAACGAGTGTCTACCTGCAATAAAACATTAAATCGTGGAGAAAGAGAGGTGTACGGGCTCCCCTAATCCAAGAATTATGAAAAAAACTAACAAGTAGTTACTCTATAGAACAAATCCATGGACAAAGTAAAATTAATTTATTACCTGCGGGAGAGCAGTGGCCAATCATGCTAACCTGCAGTGTTTCAATCATAACTTATTTGTTTTTCGTCTGATTTGAGTGATTCCAAAGCCAAATGATAGCTAATTCAAATATTTATCTCCAATAGAAACAGGTTCAAAAAATTCAATGTTGTGATATGTCAAATTTGCTTAGAAAAACCTGCATAATAAAGTCATTTTCGATTTTCCAGCTTAGACCAACAATTGATATTTCAAGAATAAATTTTTCGTTTAATGGCGGATTGAACCAATTAAAATTGGAGATTAAAGTATATTTATTTATTGATCTCCAATAAAATAGGATTTGAAGATAAGAAGAATTGATGGGTCAAATACGCTAGTGAACAGCCAAGAAAACAGAATTTCAAGAGTGCTGATTTATGATAGGCAGTCAGTATTTTGGTCATAACTTCCTCATACGATATCGAAATTGAGTGATTAAAATTGCGTTGTAAACCAGATTCATAGAGGAATCTACCATAGAAACAGGTTCTAAAAATATAGTCATTTAGGTCTCCAAAAACTGACTGTCCCAACTCTGTTCTTAAGCTACCTACTAGACACTCTGTCAATGTTTTGGTTCTAACTTTTTCATTTCAAATCCAAATAATAATCGACATGAACAACAATCCAACAAAACAACAATTAATTGGAACGGGACATCTAATGTTGAACAACAATGCTCTATAAGGTTTAACAAGATGATTAATACGGGAATTAAAGTCCTTACAGAAACGGAACAGAAATGCGATTCATTAACATAACAAAATCAATCAATAATTCAATGAAAAACTAATTAACTTGTAAATGTAATGAGAAAAACCACAAACTATCACACGACAATAATTGAAAGGTAATGATACAACCAGTAGATCGATCCACCAGGGTCGGGCCCTCAACCACCGATGAAACGCCGTTAGGCTTTACTCTAGTGTTAAGAAATTAAATGGCAACGAACTCTGGTATTAATCAGGCATGAATAATGTTTACAAACAGTTCGTACTCTCTTAACAAGATTCGATGCACAATTCTGAAAATTACAACAAGGAAAGTCTCCCCAATGGAAATACATGCTTCTCCTTTTATAATCAGAAAGAGGAGAAATTAAATAGTAAATATGATCTCTCATAACAAAATTGGATTGTCCCTGACCAATTGATCAACAAGAAAATATATTTCCATCAATATTTCAACAAGAGCAAGTCGAATTTGGATTTGCAGCTGAGGTAATTTGGAGGACAACCGAAATAGTAAATATGAGAAAATCGTGCTCAAAGAACCTTTTGTTTCTCTCAATAAAGGCCGAATTTGGGCAAACCATTATTCACTAAAGTTAATTCGGTCCGTTTTGGACAAAACCCATGTTCCAGATTTTCCAGATTCTTCTCCATTTTCCCAGAATATCAACCGCAAAACTATCATTTCTTATTCCAACGAATTTTTGAGTTGGAGTATTGAATGATGTGCTGGAGGTCAAATCTTCAATCTAGGAAGTATCTTGGAGACTAAAATGGTGAGTGTTGTTACAAAATATATTAATAAACCATCATTGATAAAATTATGCATAATAATCATCAATTTATTAAAAATAAAGGAGAAGAAATAATATTTATCCATAAGAGCATAAATAATTATAAAATGGATTTATATGATAAATTATGATAAATTACATGATAAAGAAGAGTAGAAATGGATGAAATAAGTGTTAAAAAGTGGTCGTATTCATGGCCCAACAATAATAAACCAAATGAACACCCACTAGGATGTTTTTCCCAACATTTAGTTTGGAATAAGTGTCCCATCAACCGTGGTTACTATTTTTGCCTTTATTAACTTTTATTACATGGAGTTTTCACTAGGGCTATTACAAAATTAACTATGGTATTTCCATGGAAAAGGCATGAAGACTTTGATAAAGTTTGGAAAGAAAGGAAACCATTGAAAATTGAATAACTTGGAGATGTGTCAATGTATGTGTAGGATGTTGATTTTGCAACAAGCAGATGTCATGATGAAGTGCCATCACAAAGGTAATTTTGATTTGATGTTCATTTTTTATTTTTTGAACAATATATTGATGGGATGGTACAAGTGTAACACCCTCCTCCCACATCTACCCAAGTAACTGGCCAAATGGGGTAAACATGTGGCAAAGAGTTACTATGATCTGATTCAACCTCCCAGGTCACCTTAAGGAACTGGAACCGACACTACGCAATAACATAGACCTTATATACCCACTACATGACACCCAGGAGCCAATACGACCTTCCAAAAGGATGGCCCCTGAATCAAACTGACCTTTTCAAGCATCAACGCCCCAGTCGCATGCTTGATATGGGTAAGAGTGCGACTGGGACCCTCGAGTCAGACGTACAACATGGCATACATGTGACTAGGGACTTTTCCCAGTAGTTTTGAGCACGCGACCCCGATTTCAGTGCCACTTTTTTCAGGCCCGGAACCTAGGACACTGCCCAAAACACCATGACACTTTCAGAGATGAAATATAACAACAGAATAACAATGTAAAATTAAATACTTGAACAGGGACTTGACTGGACCCCTACTAGCCATGACATGCATTTCGTCAAACATATAAAAAATAGGTAATCTATAGATTTAAATAACAAATCTAAGCATAAGGGTCTCATACTTACCTGAGAATCGTTAAGAAGAATTGTTGCCTCATCACAATAATTGCATTATCATCTATTTGGGCATAGATACATTGTTCATTCATTCACAAATCAAAATGTGATGAAAACCATACATCACCACTATCATAAAACACATTCATAACCATAATATAAAAAACAGAAATGACAAGCACATAATAGCCATATAAGCCACATAATAAAAAGCATGTTTACCCATAAATAAAAGAGGAAAGAGATATTATTGCCATAAGAAAAATGCAACCAAGTATGGGACTTCCAATTTCCACAAGACCATAGACATGGCTTAGCCAAATCTCTCTTCAGTCAGTCACCCCTGTATCATATTTCAAGCATGAATGTGGGATCTCTTAAAAATCACCAATCAAAACCAAACTAGGGATTCCACAGTCCAAACCACCTCAACCCTCAACCAGTGATTCCACCCCAGGGTTGGAAATCACATCCATCACCATATTGGTCTCCACCCAAGTTATCTAGGGCTCTAAAGCATTTTTTCCAACCAGGGCTTCCAGGACTAGTAACTCAACCCACAGCTAAAAACACATGAGAACCAACCAAAAAAAATAAGCAATGAAATGAACCCACAACACCATGGCTATCGAGGAAATGGAAAGGCTAGTAAAATCCACTATCAATCTAGGAAATCATCCATGCCAATGACAGATCATGGCCAAGAAACTACATGCATATGCCATGCATGCCAAAACTAGTGAGGAAAACATACATGAAACTTGTCACCTACAAATAAAATTCACTGTAGTTGTTGATACTGATGTCCTCTTGTGTTTTCATGCTCTTCCTTTGCCTTGTTGCTCTAAATATCCAAGTATACCACACTATCAAAGAGTGCTCCAAGAAACTTTAAGTATCCAAGAGTATGAGAGAGAGAGAGAATAATGAGAGCTCCAAAATTGCATTGAACAAAAGCCATGAACTGGTCCTTAGAAGCCTTTTTATTAATTAGGCCTCTACTTTCTTCATTTTCCATTATTTTCCTTCATTTTCCTCCTCACATGCAACCTGTGACCTTTCACCTCCCTTTTCTCTCGTTTTCCATTATTTTCATAAATAAATTCCAATAAATTCCACTTTGTGTAGAAATTACTTAAAGGTATTCAATCTGACCTTGTAAGGTACTAAAACAAAATACTGAATCCTTCCTACAATTTGCGGAAACCAAATACAACCACACAATCACATAACAAGTAAGAGAAAGAAATTATCAATTTCACAACATAAGTTGTATATGGGGAAAGAAAATACTCAAAACCCTGCTATCTGTGTATTGCATAAAGTCAATACCATGAAACAATACAAGGTTATTCCTTAACTGAGAAACCTCTGCACTTTGTTGACTGTCTCACTTTGATCTTTGCTTGAATTTGGCTTACGATATAAGCATGTTTGGACCAATATTTAAAATTTTGCTTGCTTAGGCATGGTCTGCATTCCTTACACATTCCTGGGCTATTTGAGCCCATATTAATTAGAAAAATCCAAATTAATGATTGTGCAATACCTTCAAGCCTTCCCGATGACATCATGCATGACATGTACAATTTTCTAATTATACAATTGATAGTTATCTTCCCTTTAACCTCAATCTCAACTGGCCCTTCCTTAGAACTGACATGCAACAACTATTTATAGCAACTTATCAGTTAACTGATTGATCACTACTTGTGAATTAAATCATATTTAATTCACTAGACCTCTCACTAGCTCATCTCTCAGTTAGAACTAGTTAAACTAAATTTTACTCAAATAATTGAGTTAACTAATTACAACCCACAAATAATTGTAACTGGACCCCCTAAAATCATGGGAGAACTCTAAATGCCTCCTCTTAGACCCTCAACTCGAATTTCCTAATCTAACTAAGTCATCCTGACTCAGTTAACTATTACAAGTTGTCATGAGATGAAATTACAATTTTTCTTCCAATTTTAATTAAGGGAAAATTAAATCAGAAGCCCCTTATGGTTCCATTTCTGGGTGCCATTTTTCGGGTGCATTTATGGATGCCATTTTCAATGTTTCTTGTTGCCAATTTCAACACTCCCTCTCAACAAGAAAGGAATTCAACTCTATCCCGATCCGGTAACTTTGGAATGTTCTGCATGCAATACTTCTCTAGTGTTGTTTGCTCCTGCAACTCTTGAAACTGAATAACCTCCAAAACATGAATCAGTATGATGCATCTGTCATCAGATCTCTCACTGCTACTAGTTACTGCATTGTCTACTGAAAACTCTACGTTACTGTTGAATCTACATATGTGCTATCTACACTGCTGCTAACTCTAATCTGTGCTCCATTATCTGACATATGTCACTTTTATTTATGTCTTTCTGACATCTAACTGCATCAATCACTACCGATCCTTCTTGCTACTGTGTATTGTGGGCTACTCGTAGCCAGTTCTGATCCATGAGACAAACCATCTCAATGGATCCTACCCAAATTTCTTCTCTTGGGATTATGTCTTCACATCGCCAAACCTCTCATCTAGAGGTATGGATGCATGTGATCCCTCTACCCATCTAGCTCGAAATTTCCCCTTTCTGGAGGTCTCTGCTTGAGTGGATACCTCCACTTATTCTCCTCTCTGCTTCTCCAATTATGGTTGCTCCACAAGTTTCTAAGATTGTTTCTGAGGTTGCAAGTTGAGAGGTAATTTATGCTCCCTCTCAAACACCAAGTCACTAACCTCTGCTTTTCTCCTCAAAGCTTTACATGCATATTCGACCTCAAGAGAATACAGGTTATTAATTCTTACACTGATCTGTTTCACCCGTCCTATGGTGATGTGTCTAAGGAACACCTTTTCGTTTCTAAATATGACACCATAACCACTCTCTTCCAATACCACTACGAAGACAATATTCTTCTTTAGTCCTAGAAAATACAAAATATATTTGATTCTAAGAGTGGATAAAGTCTCCCACTGAAAGGTAACTATACCTATGTCAGTCGTGTTATACCTCCTGTCATCTCCAAACTCTATGTTCTATTGGAGGTCGTTCTCCCCCAAGTCACTGAATGGATCTCTATTCCCCGTCATATGGAACGAGGCACCACTGTCTAGATACCACATGCATCCCATTATAGTGTTTGTCATGTGTGCAATGATAGTCAAATCAAGCTCAAACTATGAAGCTAGTGCTTCACTTTATGCCGCAATTGCAGACTCCTTCTTGCTTGCCTTCTATAGACATTTCGAGGCATAGTGCCCGTGCTTGTGACAATGAAAACACTTGACATTGGAAAAGTCTCTCTTGCCATATTCTCCTTGGGACTTCTTTCCCTTGGCCTTTTTTCCTTTTCTGACCAATGGAAATATTCTTCTTTGTTTGTGTCGGACATCCCGTCTCTTGTGCTCGGCCCTATCTCTTCTTGTACCAAGTCGGACCATAATCGCTCCCAGTCTAGTAACTTCTCCCTCCCATTCAAAATGTCATGGTAGCTATGCTAGCTCTTCAGAATGCCTAAAGGTATTAGGATCACCAAATCATCATCAACTACTGTCACACCAACACTTCCAAGCTCATCTCAACATTAAGTGAACTTTGTCGAGTATTTTTGGATTGTGTCTACCTCCTCCAACTTGGTCTTTCTGAGCTTGTCTTTCAACGCCAACTTCCTGTAATAGTTGTTATTCTGAAACATATCTTGCAAGGCCTTCCACATAGCATATGGAGTTTCCTTCCCATGGAGACTTGAGACAATATGATTTAGAACTCCCTCTAACAAGATCCTTCTCACCTTTGCTACCTTCTTATTCCAAGCATCAAGAAGTTGAGCATTTGTTGCTACGAGCTTGGGCATATCATTATCTATGAATTCCTTCAATGTTTTTTCCTTGAGCACTACCTCCATCCTGTCCTTCAATGCTATGTAATTCGAATTTTCCTCAAGGGCATATTTGAGTCTCAAGCCATTGAAAGACATCTTGATCTATTGTTGGGTCCTGAATAATAATTATGCAAATTCAATGTATCTATTCAAAAAAGGCTTTCATTCTTCTATTCTATTGTGATTCATGGTGCTCTGATACTATGTAGAAATTACCCATAGGGATTCAGTCTAATCTTGTAATGTACTAAAAAAATACTGAATCCTTCCTACAATTTGTGGAAACCAAATACGATTGCACAATCACATAACAAGTAAGGGAAAGAAATTATCAATAGTATAACACAATATGTATATGGGGAAATAAACTGATCAAACCCCCGCTATATGTATATTGCATAAATTCAAGATCATGAAACAATACAATTCTATTCCTCCACTCAGAAACCTTTGCACTCTGATAACTGTGTCACTTTGATCTCTGCTCGAATCTGGCTTACAATCTAAGAAATTTTGGTCCAATATTTAACCTTTTCTTGCCTAGGCTTGTCCTGCCTTCCTTACTCATTCTTGGGCCAATTGAGCCCCTATTATTTAGGAAAATCCAAATTAATGATTGCGCAATACATTCAAGCCTTTCTGATGACCTCATGCATGACCTGTACAATTTTCTAATTATAAAACTAATAGTTATCTTCACTTTAACCTCAACCTCAACTGGGCCTTCCTTAGAACTTACATGCAACAACTATTTATAGTGAATTATCTGTTAACTAATTGATCATTACTTGTGAATTAAATTAGATTTATTTCACTGGACCTCTCACTAGCTCATATCTTAGTTAGAACTAGTTAAAATGATTTTAACTCAAATAATTGAGTTAACTAATTAAAACTCACAAATGATAGTAAATGGACCCCCTAAAATCAAGGTATAAATTTACATGCCTCCTCTCTGAACCTCAACTCGAACTTAATAAGCTAATTAAGTCTTCCTTACTTAGTTAACTAATACAAGTTGTCATGAGATTAAATAACAATTTTCTTCCAATTTAGTTAAGGGAAAATTAAATTAGAAGCCCCCTATGGTGCCATTTTCTGGGTGCCATTTCTGGATGTCATTTTCAATGTTTCTTGTTGCCAATTTCAACACTTTTCCTTTCCAAATATTGAGCCATTTCCTTTTCCAATTTCCATAGCCATAATAAACCATATGAAAACCCACACTAGGATGTTTTTCCCAACATTCAACTTGGAATACGTGTCCCATGACCTTGGTTATTATTTTTCCTTTATTAACTTTTATTAAATGGAATTTTCACCAGGGCTGTTACAACAACACTACCAAAAGGGAGTTGTGGATGTCACCTACAACCAAGTACTCATGTGGTCGATGAAATATCATAAAGAAATCTTGATGATGAAAATGTAGTTGTATGAAGAAAGACGTTTTGTGGACTAGCATACCACTTTCTGATGAAAGAAAGGATGACATGACTAACATGGTTCATGAATGAAAGTTATGGATGGTCGATGCCCTACAAGAAGTCCCAAAAGATGAAAGCTCCAAAATATTAATGATGAAATTCATGACAACGAATGGAGGAGCTCTAAAGCAACAAAAGGTTTCATGATCTCCACCTCAAAGAAAAAGCTATTGAAAATCAAGTCCCTAGTTAAGAGAGATCTTCATGTCCCTGGATAAGACGGAGCTTGGGTACATTATTTTTATAGGAATGGGTAAATTCCTTTTATAGGTGTTGGCCTATGACTGCACTCAACATGGAGAAGTGGTCCCTATAAGGAAATTAGAGGGCAGAGGCGTGAATGTTTAAGGGGAAGGCCAAGAAATTTAAGAGCGGGTCAGGCGGAAAGCCTCGCATTCAAAAGAGAAAAGTGCCTTAGTCAAGGTATTATGATCCAAAGTTGTGTTAATTGCGGCATCCCACAAACCATTACATATATTATATATTACATATAATATATTTAATATCATTTACCACACTTAACTCCTTACCTATATCACATTGGCATTCCATAATTTCCATTTGCATATCATATATCTGACTGCTCCTGAACCTCGAAATGCGATATAAAGTGGGACCGACATCCATTCGCCACGTGCCCATCCACTTTCCGCTCATCGCACTTCACTCCCCGTACATTATAACACTTACCTCCTGCTCCTCATAACTAAATTCTTCTGATTGTGATTTGCGATATGAGCTAGGGCCCCACCTTCCTTGCCACATCATCCATTCCTCACTCCTCGCACATCGCTCCCCACAGAATATATCTCTTACCTTCTGCTGCTTATAACTAAGACTTGCAATCTACGATGTGCAGGCGGCCCCACCTCCATCCTAATACGTCACTCCTCCGCCCATCGCACTTCACATATCGCAAATCTTAATGTTTACCCTTCGCTGCTCATATATAAAACCTTCGATCTGTGATATGCGATATGATTTTGGGTCCCACCCTCCTTGCCACATCATAAATAGCCCCTCCGTGGCCTTTGTCTCGCTCTTTCTAGTGTTAATCATCCCGCTAAGATCCCCATCGCTTCCACCATCTGCCCTTCATCTCCGCTCCCTATCAATACATCCGAAGGCTCATGCTCTGTTTCAGCCCCCTCTCACCTTCCGAAGATTAACACCAGTGGGGGGGGGGTCCGAAATGGTCAGTTTTTTATACCGCCTCCAGTGCTACATGGTGTCCAACATTGATTTCACACACCCCCATCCAATACCACAAACCATCCATGCCCCCCTCTGAAATTTGGTCTCTAGTTTTTGCAATTCAAACATAACATTGGTTTAGGTGGGACAAGCACAACAGAGGTATATTCAGATCGTCCAGGAAATCCCCACTAAAGAGCGAGGCACACATAGCACAACTGGCCGTTTTGCAACGGTAAGTGGAAATCATGAAAATTAGAGAGTGGAGGCCTTTTGACAGCATATGGAATCATATGGTGGAAACTAGATTGCCCACCTGTTCACAGCCACTAATCGCCACACCATTTTGAATATTCCAGGATTTGGCCTCCGTGGCCAACTATGTTTTCCTTTTTTTACTTTCTAATTATGATGTTTTGCTAGTGAAATCTCGATTTCACCTGATTCTGTTTTGATTTTCTATTACAGGAGTGATTGCTTGATGCACGCTCTGCTATTTTGTTAGGATATTTTGGATTTCACATGTGTGGGTCGATCAAGAATGATTATTCAATCGTAAACCATCAAGAGAACTCTATATATAGAAAGTTCAGAGATGAAATAAAGGTTCTGAATTTTGGAGAATTTTTCTATAGTTCTGTATGATTGTGCTCCCTATGCTCTGAGATACATATTTGGGAGAGTTGTTTTGAACTTAATATGATACAACATTGTTTGTTTGGATTCCTGATGTGCAATGAGTAGTATGTATATGTATTCCCTTTGTTTATCAATGATCTCCTATTTATGTATAATCATCTTTTCCTGTTCTGCTGCTATGGATGATTTGTGTAATGTAGATGCTGGTGTGATCCAGGTGGATATTGGTGGCCACCCGCCTATTCCACTTGGGCCCCCACCATTGTCTCTTTCAATTTTTCAGTTTCGGCATAACTTACTATTTTTAGCAGTTTTTCGGGTCCTGAACTTCCGGAGCCGTTTTGAGGCCCTAAACGACGTTTTTTTGGCATTGCGCCAACTTTTTCCACGAATATGCGTCAAACGGAGATAGTATGCCAAAGTTACGTCCTTGGGAAGTTGAAACACCAATTTACCCAAACGAGGCCCATAGTTTTGGCGCTTCATCTCCTAGGGTTAGGTTTTTGGATGTTTAGGGTTCTCCATTGTTTCTCAATCATAAATAGGCCCTCGAGCCTCATTGTAACTCAGTTCAGAGGCCTGTAGCCGCCACATCTCTTCTCAGAGATAGCTACCAGCGCCCTAGCTAGTTTTATTTCCATTCTGTCTATAAGCAAATTTCAGTTCTTTGATATTAATGAAATGAAGTGTTATTTCCGATGCATCTCTGTATTTATGGTTATGTGTTTATTCTGTTGCGTTCCTGCATAAATCCGGATCAGTGGTATCAGAGCGGTCTGCTTTTTCTCGATCCTTCTTTGCATGTCCCCAACGAGGTCGGGGTATAAGGAGCTAGGGCTTGATCTGGTGGAACCTTTGCAAGATCGGCCTCGCAAACCTCGACGGACGCCCATGGGGGACGAAAAGAAAGATGAGGGAGCAGGAGATCCTATCAAAATATTGCTCGAGGAGGCCCTCGAAAAACAAAGGAACGCGATGATGGATAAATTTGCTCAGATCCTTCAACGGCTGCCCACCGGCGGCGCATCTGCATCCAGTAGCCACTCTGGAGTTGCGACTCCCTTTAAGGTACAAGTAAATTTTGACATTCCCATATTTGAGGGTCAAATAGACGGAGATGCCGTAGATAGATGGTTGAATCTATTAGAAGGATATTTCTCTGTTCATGACTTTTCAGACCGGGAGAAGATTATTTTTGCACTCCTCAAAGCTACCCCCCATGTTAAGGACTGGTGGGAAACCTACTGTGAGAACAAGGACCAGACAGAACCCTCTCTGTTCTCGGCCGTACGAACTTGGAATTCTTTCCGAGACGCCGTCAAGGAACAGTACTATCCCGTGGGGAGCTATGAGGACAAGTACATACAATGGACCACGCTGCGACAACAAAGGGATCAAGATGTGCATGAGCTGACGAATCTATTCCATACCTGCGCACAAAGTTGGGTATCAAAGATTCAGAGAAACATTTGGTGCTAAAGTATCGCAGCTGTCTGCACAGATACATTCAAGAGGAAATGGAGTTCCTCGACATCTCCTCGCTTGGTACGGCATACCGGTATGCTGCCAAGATTGAGCAGAAATTCAAACAGAAGAAGCGAGACTTTGGATCTGCGAATCAAAAGCAAGGGAAAGGTGCTTCCAAACCACAGAACAAAGGATAGAGCCAAGGCATGGCGGCTAAAGACAACCCGTCAAAGCCACAAGAAAAGAACAACACCGTAAAGCCAAAGAAGGACACGGGAAAGTGGTGTGAGTTCCATAAGAGCTCCACTCACAACACGAGTGAGTGTCGGGCCAAGCAGTCGCTAGTGGCCGAGATGAGGGCTTCTGAGTCAGATGCATGCTCCGACTCCGAATCAGAACCTGAAAAGGGGAATGAAAAAGGGAAACAGATTATTGATGCGGAGCCCAATGCCATTGTTGCCACTACAAAGATCCAGAAGGAGGAACCGGAAGATCTAGAGGAGGAGGAATGCCTCTTCCACTCCCAGATGTGGGTAAAGGGCTCCCCTGTATGGTTCATTGTCGACAATGGGAGCCAAAAGAACCTCATTTCAGCAGACGCCGTGAAGCGGCTGGTCTTGCCGACCACCGCTCACCCACATCCATACACCATCGGGTGGCTTCACCAAGGACGAGATCTCCGCGTCAACCAGCAGTGTCGCCTTCCCTATAGCATCAAGCCCTTCACAGATGAGGTATTATGTGATGTTGCTCCTATTGATGTTTCTGATGTATTATTAGGACAACCATACTTGTGGAAGCGTCATGCTATGTATGAGTCTCAACCTCGTTATTAGAAGGATATTTCTCCGTTCATGACTTTTCAGACCGGGAGAAGATTATTTTTGCACGCCTCAAAGCTACCCCCCATGTTAAGGACTGGTGGGAAACCTACTGTGAGAACAAGGACCAGACAGAACCCTCTCTGTTCTCGGCCGTACCAACTTGGAATTCTTTCTGAGACACCGTCAAGGAACAGTACTATCCTGTGGGGAGCTATGAGGACAAGTACATACAATGGACCACGCTGCGACAACAAAGGGATCAAGATGTGCATGAGCTGACGAATCTGTTCCATACCCTGCGCACAAAGTTGGGTATCAAAGATTCAGAGAAACATCTGGTGCTAAAGTATCGCAGTTGTCTGAACAAATACATTCAGGAGGAAATGGAGTTCCTTGACATCTCCTCGCTTGGTACGGCATACCGGTATGCTGCCAAGATTGAGCAGAAATTCAAGCAGAAGAAGCGAGACTTTGGATCTGCGAATAAAAAGCAAGGGAAAGGTGCTTCCAAACCGCAGAACAAAGGACCGAGCCAAGACATGGTGGCTAAAGACAACTCATCGAAGCCACAAGAAAAGAACAGCACCGCAAAGCCAAAGAAGGACACGGAAAGTGGTGTGAGTTCCATAAGAGCTCCACTCACAACACAAGTGAGTGTCGGGCCAAGCAGTCGCTAGTGGCCGAGATGAGGGCTTCTGAGTCAGATGCATGCTCTGACTCCGAATCAGAACCTGAAAAGGGGAATGAAAAAGGGAAACAGATTATTGATGCAGAGCCCAACGCCACCGTTGCCACTACAAAGGTCCAGAAGGAGGAACCGGAAGATCCAGAGGAGGAGGAACGTCTCTTCCACTCCCAGATGTGGGTAAAGGGCTCCCCTGTACAGTTCATTGTCGACAATGGGAGCCAAAAGAACCTCATTTCAGCAGACGCCATGAAGTGGTTGGGCTTGCCGACCACAGCTCACCCACATCCATACACCATCGGGTGGCTTCACCAAGGACGAGATCTCCGCGTCAGCCAGCAGTGCCGCCTTCCCTATAGCATCAAGCCCTTCACGGATGAGGTATTATGTGATGTCGCTCCTATTGATGTTTCTGATGTATTATTAGGAAAACCATACTTGTGGAAGCGTCATGCTGTATATGAGTCTCGACCTCGTGCTGTTATTGTTACTTTGGGAAATAAGTTGTACAGGATACCAGAGGTACCACCTCCTGCAGCTATCTCTTTGGTTACTGCAAAAAAATGCAGTAAGCTCATTTCCCAAACCAGGAAATTCGTTTTCCTGATGATCCGCCCCCAAGGCAAGAAGAAGACTGTGGCCACAACCTCCAGACAGGGCTCCTCTACACGACAACAACAGATGGATAAGGTTGTGGAGGAGTACGGGGACATCTTCACCTCACCCACAGGGGTTTCTTTGCACTGTCAGGTCAAGCACCCGATTGATCTGACCCCAGGTGCGCCACTACCCAATGGACCAATCTATTGGCACTCTATTATGGAGAATGATGAAATCAAGAGGCAGATTCAAGAGCTTTTGCAGAAAGGTCACATCAGACCAAGTTCATCGCCCTGTGGGAGCTCGATCGTGTTGGTACAAAAGAAGGATGGGACGTGGAGACTCTGTATTGACTATCGGGCGCTGAACAAGATCATTGTCCGGAATAGGTACCCAATCCCACGGATTGATGACCTTCTAGACCAACTCAAAGGTGCAAAATATTTCAGCAAGATCGACCTGAAGTCTGGGTATCACCAGGTACCAATTGAACCCTCCGATGTGTGGAAGACTGCCTTCAAAGCCAAGGAAGGCCTTTTGGAATGGCTGGTCATGCCTTTCGGGTTGACGAATGCTCCCGCCACCTTCATGAGGATGATGGATGACATCTTGCGGCCATTCACCAACTCATTTGTAGTGGTGTACTTGGATGATATTCTGATCTTCAGCCAGACTTGGGAAGAGCACCTTCACTACATCTGACAAGTCCTCCAAACACTGCGGCAACACAAGTTGTGTGCCAATTTGGAGAAGTGCACTTTTGGCATGACCCAGGTTCAATATCTGGGATACATTATTGATGAAAGGGGGGTGCATGTGGATCCAGCCAAGATCCAAGTCATTCGGGATTGGCCAGCCCCAACCACTATAACAGAGCTTCGCAGCTTTCTGGGTCTTGCTAATTTCTACCGTAGATTTGTGTTGGGATTCTCTCATATCACTTGGCCCTTGAGTCAAGTCACCAAGGGAGGAGCGAGAGCAAAATTATTTTGGTCGGAACCTCAACAGAAGGCATTCACAGAATTGAAAAATCGCCTCTGTTCTGCCCCAGTGCTCACATTACCAGACTTGCAATAGCCATTTGAGATCGAGACAGATGCCTCTGACTATGCTATTGGGGCAGTTCTTACTCAACAGGGACATCCAGTGGCATTTCACAGTGAGACATTGTCTGACACAGTTCGCAAGTACCCCACATATGACAAAGAAATGTACTCCATTGTGCAAGCTTGTCGACAATGGATGCATTACATTTTGGGGAAGGAAACAATCATCCACACAGACCACAGGCCCCTGCAGTTCATACAGACACAAGGGAAGTTGCAGAATGATCGCCATCAGAAGTGGTCCACATATCTGCAACAGTTTCATTTGAACATCAAGTACAAGAAGGGCAGCACCAATAATGTTGCAGACTGCCTCAGCCGACCACCGATCGTGGCGCTCACCACCGTGCTCAACTCTTGTGGGCACGAGACTTCTGATTGGCCGCTTCTCTATGAGAGTGACCCAGAATTCGGCCACACTTACAAGGCACTCTTGGGGGGCACGCAAGTTCCCAATTTTCACCTCCAAGATGCACTTTTATGTCACCTGGGACACCTTTGTGTTCCTTCAAGCGAGCGTGCCAAGATGATATGGGAAGCACACTATAGTCGAGTCGCTGGGCATTTCGGAGTCGAGAAAATGGTAGCAATACTACAGAAGTATTTCTATTGGCTGAACCTTCGAAAGGATGTCAAGAAGCACATCAGATCCTGCACTGCTTGTGCCATTGCCAAACCGACCATCAGGAAGCAAGGCCTATATACTCCACTACCTACCCCTAGTCGACCTTGGGAATCCATCTCCATGGATTACATGTCGGGCCTGCCTTCTACTAAGAATGGAAATGACTGTGTTTTCGTGGTCATTGAAATATTCTCGAAGATGGCCATTATGGCGGCTTGTAAGAAGAATATCACAGCAGAAGCCATTGCTAAAATCTTCTTTGAACGAGTGTGGGTGCACTTTGGGATCCCACAGTCTATCATATCAGATCGAGATAGCAGGTTCCTCAGCACATTTTGGTCCAGCCTCTGGTCAATGTTGGACACAAAGCTCACAAAGTCCACAGCTTTCCATCCCCAAACAGATGGCCAGACAGAGGTCGTCAACAGAATGATTGTACACATTCTGCGCATGTACAACTCAAAGCATCCACGCACATGGGACGAGAGCCTCCCCTATGTACAACACAGTTATAACCGGGCTCTCCACAGCTCAATTGGCCATAGCCCCTTTCAGGTGGGCTTGGGATTCCAACCACTATGTCCCATTGACATAGCCATGCCGTTTGCAGCTGCTCAGGCCGATTCAGCTCATGTCCAGTCTGAAGTTGACAAAGAAAGTAGCTTCATCGAGCGCATTCAACACATCCGCCAACAGGTTCATGATATATTGGACAGAGCCAATGCTAAGTACAAGCAACGCCATGATCAACACCGGGTGCCACACAACTTCTAGGTGGGCGACAACGTATGGCTACATTTGCAGAAGGAGCGCCTCACTGGACCCCACCGCAAGCTTCGCCCGCTCCGATACGGGCCGTACACCATCACCAAGGCTGTAGGGAACAATGCATTCGAGCTCAGTATTCCACCATTCCTTGGTCTGCACCCAGCCTTCAATGTGGATCGCCTTCGTCCTTACTTCCCACCTCTACTGGACACCTCGGACATTGCAGAACAACTCACACCAACTGAGTTAAATCCAGACTGCATGGAACAGGCCACCACAGATTGCATCATGGACATGCAAATCAAGAACACTCGCCAGCAGAAGATCCAACTATATCGGGTTGTCAAAGCCGGCCAACTCCTGCACCAAGGAAAGTGGTTCACCAAGGACCAAGTTCAGCAGAAATTTCCTCATCTCATGGAGGAACTTAACGCAATGGGGACCATTGCTTCCTAAGGGGGGAGGAATGATCCAGGTGGATATTGGTGGCCACCCGCCTATTTCACTTGGGTCCCCACCATTGTCTCTTTCAGTTTTTCCGTTTTGGCATAACTTACTATTTTTAGCAGTTTTTCGGGTCCTGAACTTCCGGAGCCGTTTTGAGGCCCTAAACGACGTTTTTTGGGTACGAAAGCGCCAACGAATTTTCTGATAAAATTCGTCCCGACAGCTGTAGTCCTGGGATAGAGCTTTCTAATGATGTATCATATGCGTCAAACGGAGATAGTATGCCAAAGTTACGTCCCTGGGAAGTTGAAACACCAATTTACCCAAACGGGGCCCATAGTTTTGGCGCTTCATCTCCTAGGGTTAGGTTTTTGGATGTTTAAGGTTCTCCATTGTTTCTCAATAATAAATAGGCCCTCGAGCCTCATTGTAACTCAGTTCAGAGGCCCGTAGCCGCCACATCTCTTCTCAGAGATAGCTACCAGCGCCCTAGCTAGTTTTATTTCCATTCTGTTTGTAAGCAAATTTCAGTTCTTTGATATTAATGAAATGAAGTGTTATTTCTGCTGCATCTCTATATTTATGGTCATATGTTTATTCTGCTGCGTTCCTGCATAAATCCGGATCAGTGGTATCAGAGAGGTCTGCTTTTTCTCAATCCTTCTTTGCATGTCCCCAACGAGGTCGGGATAGAAGGAGCTAGGGCTAGATCTGGTGGAACATTTGCAAGATCAGCCTCGCAAACCTCGAAGGACGCCCATGGGGGATGAAAAGAAAGATGAGGGAGCAGGAGACCCTATCAAAATATTGCTCGAGGAGGCCCTCGAAAAACAAAGGAACGCGATGATGGATAGCTTTGCTCAGATCCTTCAACGGCTGCCCACCGGCGGCGCATCTACATCCAGTAGCCACTCTGGAGTTGCGACTCCCTTTAAGGTACAAGTAAATTTTGACATTCCCATATTTGAGGGTCAAATAGACGCAGATGCCGTAGATAGATGGTTGAATCTATTAGAAGGATATTTCTCCGTTCATGACTTTTCAGACCGGGAGAAGATTATTTTTGCACTCCTCAAAGCTACCCCCCATGTTAAGGACTGGTGGGAAACCTACTGTGAGAAAAAGGACCAGACAGAACCCTCTCTGTTCTCGGCCGTACCAACTTGGAATTATTTCCGAGACACCGTCAAGGAATAGTACTATCCCGTGGGGAGCTATGAGGATAAGTACATATAATGGACCACGCTACGACAACAAAGGGATTAAGATGTGCATGAGCTGACGAATCTGTTCCATACCCTGCGCACAAAGTTGGGTATCAAAGATTTAGAGAAACATTTGGTGCTAAAGTATCGCAGCTGTCTACACAGATACATTCAGGAGGAAATGGAGTTCCTCGACATCTCCTCGCTTGGTACGGCATACCGGTATGCTGCCAAGATGGAGCAGAAATTCAAACAAAAGAAGCGAGACTTTGGATCTGCGAATCAAAAGCAAGGGAAAGGTGCTTCCAAATCGCAGAACAAAGGACAAAGCCAAGGCATGGTGGCTAAAGACAACCCGTCAAAGCCACAAGAAAAGAACAGCACTGCAAAGCCAAAGAAGGACACGGGAAAGTGGTGTCAGTTCCATAAGAGCTTCACTCACAACACAAGTGAGTGTCAGGCCAAGCAGTCGCTAGTGGCCGAGATGAGGGCTTCTGAGTCAGATGCATGCTCCGACTCCGAATCAAAACCTAAAAAGGGGAATGAAAAAGGGAAACATATTATTGATACGGAGCCCAATGCCACTGTTGCCACTACAAAGATCCATAAGGAGGAACCGGAAGATCCAGAGGAGGAGGAACGTCTCTTCCACTCCTAGATGTGGGTAAAGGGCTCCCCTGTACGGTTCATTGTCGACAATGGGAGCCAAAAGAACCTCATTTCAGCAAACGCCATGAAGCGGTTGGGCTTGCCGACCACAGCTCACCCACATCCATACACCATCGGGTGGCTTCACCAAGGACGAGATCTCCGCGTCAGCCAACAGTGCCGCCTTCCCTATAGCATCAAGCTTCAGTAGATGAGGCATTATGTGATGTCGCTCCTATTGATGTTTCTGATGTATTATTAGGACAACCATACTTGTGGAAGCGTCATGTCGTATATGAGTCTCGCCTCGTGCCGCTATTGTTACTTTGGGAAATAAGTTGTACAGATACCGCAGGTACCACCTCCTCGCAATTTATCTCTTTGGTTAATGCAAAAAATGCGTAAAGCCTATTTCCCAAATGGGGAAAATTTTTTTCCTTATGATCTACCCTCAAGGCAAGAAGAAGACTATGGCCACGACCTCCAGACAAGGCTCCTCCTCACAGCAACAACAGATGGACAAATTCGTGGAGGAGTACGGGGATATATTCACCCTACCTACAAGGGTGCCTCTGCGCTGTCAGGTCAAGCACTCCATCGATCTAACCCTAGACGCGTCACTACCCAATGGACCAATCTATTGGCACTCTATTCTGGAGAACGACAAAATCAAGAGGCAGATTCAGGAGTGCTGCAGAAAGGGTACATCCGGTCGAATTCATCGTCGTGTGGGAGCCCAATCGTGTTGGTGCAGAAGGATGGGGCTTCGAGACTCTGTATTGACCTAAGCACCAACAAGACTGTCCTAATAGTACCCAATCCCCAGGATTGATGAACCTTCTGACCAACTCAAAGGTGCTAATTATTTCAGCAAGATTGACCTAAAGTCTGGGTATCACCAGGTACCAATTGAACCCTCTAATGTGTGGAAGACTGCCTTCAAAGCCAAGGAATGCCTTTTTGAATGGCTAGCCATGCCTTTCGGGTTGACGAATGCTCCCGCAACCTTCATGAGGATGATGGACGACATCTTGCGGCCATTCACCAACTCATTTGTAGTGGTGTACTTGGATGACATTCTCATCTTCAGCAAGACTTGGGAAGAGCACCTTCATCACATCCGACAAGTCCTCCAAACACTGCGGCAACACAAGTTGTGTGCCAATTTGGAGAAGTGCACGTTTGGCATGACCCAGGTTCAATATCTGGGATACATTATTGATGAAAGGGGGGTGCATGTGGATTCAGCCAAGATCCAAGTCATTCGGGATTGGCCAGCCCCGACTACTATAACAGAGCTTCGCAGCTTTCTGGGTCTTGCTAATTTCTACCGTAGATTCATGTTGGGATTCTCTCATATCACTTGGCCCTTGAGTCAAGTCACCAAAGGAGGAGCAAGAGCAAAATTCTTTTGGTCGGAACCTCAACAGAAGGCGTTCAAAGAATTGAAAAATCGCCTCTGTTCTGCCCCAGTGCTCACCTTACCAGACTTGCAGCAGCCATTTGAGATCGAGACAGATGCCTATGACTATGCTATTGGGGCAGTTCTTACTCAACAGGGACATCCAGTGGCATATCACAGTGAGACATTGTCTGAGACAGTTCGCAAGTATCCCACCTATGACAAAGAAATGTATTCCATTGTGCAAGCCTGTCGACAATGGAAGCCTTACATTTTGGGGAAGGAAACAATCATCCACACAGACCACCGGCCCCTGCAGTTCATAGAGACACAAGGGAAGTTGCAGAATGATCGCCATCATAAGTGGTCCACATATCTGCAACAGTTTCATTTGAACATAAAGTACAAGAAGGGTAGCACCAATAATGTTGCAGAATGCCTCAGCCGACCACCGATCATGGCGCTCACCACCGTGCTCAACTTTTGTGGGCACGAGACTTCTGATTGGCCGCTTCTCTGTGAGAGTGACCCAGAATTCGGCCACACTTACAAGGCACTCTTCGGGGGTATGCAAGTTCCAAATTGTCACCTCCAAGATGCACTTTTGTGTCACCTGGGACACCTTTGTGTTCCTTCAAGCGAGCGTGCCAAGATGATATGGGAAGCACACTACAGTCGAGTCGCTGGGCATTTCGGGGTCGAGGAAACGGTAGCAATACTACATAAGTATTTCTATTGGTCGAACCTTCGAAAGGATGTCAAGAAGCACATCAGATCCTGCACTGCTTGTGCCATTGCCAAACCGACCATCAAGAAGCAAGGCCTATATACTCCACTACCTACCCCTAGTAGACCTTGGGAATCCATCTCCATGGATTACATGTCGGGCCTGCCTTCTACTAAGAATGGAAATGACTGTGTTTTCGTGGTCGTTGACAGATTCTCAAAGATGGCCATTATGGCGGCCTGTAAGAAGAATATCACAGCAGAAGCCACTGCTAAACTCTTCTTTGAACGAGTGTGGGTGTACTTTGGGATCCCACAGTCTATCATATCAGATCGAGATAGCAGGTTCCTCAGCACATTTTGGTCCAGCCTCTGGTCAATGTTGGACACAAAGCTCACCAAGTCCACAGCTTTCCATCCCCAAACAGATGGCCAGACAGAGGTAGTCAACATAATGATTGTACACATTCTGCGCATGTACAACTCAAAGCATCCACGCACATGGGACGAGAGCCTCCCCTATGTACAACACAGTTATAACCGGGCTCTCCACAGTTCAATTGGTCATAGCCCCTTTCAGGTGGGCTTGGGATTCCAGCCACTATGTCCCATTGACATAGCCATGCCGTTTGCAGCTGCTCAGGCCGATTCAGCTCATGTCCAGTCTGAAGTTGACAAAGCAAGTAGCTTCATCGAGCGCATTCAACACATCCGCTAACAGGTTCATGATATATTGGACAGAGCCAATGCGAAGTACAAGCAGCGCCATGATCAACACCGGGTGCCACACAACTTCCAGGTGGGCGACAAAGTATGGCTGCATTTGCAGAAGGAGCGCCTCACTGGACCTCACCGCAAGCTTCGCCCGCTCCGATACGAGCCGTACACCATCACCAAGGCTGTAGGGAACAATGCTTTCGAGCTTAGTATTCCACCATTCCTTGGTCTGCACCCAGTCTTCAATGTGGATCGCCTTCGTCCTTACTTCCCACCTCTACTGGACACTTCGGACATTGCATAACAAC